>QPKB01000009.1:8318994-8416779 GCA_003546025.1 Camphora micrantha | reverse complement strand
TGAAATGGGTCCTTTGTTAATTGGGTCCGATATTTAATCAAGCTTAGGGCCACCCACTTAATAATCTTGATTACTACAGAATCACAATGTTGCTTGATCACCTTGGATTAGACTCTAGTTGACATTGGCCCTGATCCAACATTATCCAGGTTGGCCTAAAAGAAAAGAGGACACATATCAATGGTCCTACTAACAAGGAACTTGAAGGTAGGGGTGGAAAAATCTGACCCAATCTGCTGATTGACCCATATGTGACTACATAAACCCAATTGTAATAAATACAAAATCCGTCGCCGACCAAGGGAAACCTGACCTACATTTAAATCGGTCGAGTTAGGGTTGATCCGTGTCACCCACATAACCAGCTTTGCTCATTTAAATAGGTTGGGTTAGGACGACCTTTATCAATAAACCCACTAATTAAACAGTTTGGTCGTTTTAATATTGATACTAGAATAATTTTATTTTATCATGGAATGAGCTGAGCTTTTATTGGCCTGCAACTGTTGTTTGAAATAGATTTAGCCTGGACCAACTTATTACAGGTTGATTGGATGCGGGTGATGTAGGTCGGTTGGGCTACACACATTAGGTGGCAGTTTTGGGTTTTGTGACCTGTTACAAACAAGGGGTATAGGAGTTGAGGTTGAACCATGGAAACCCCTCCTCAACCGACCCCAATCCTGTTTGGCACCCCTACATGAAGGTCAAAAACCAGACTCACCATGTTTTTGGAAATTCTTGTGTGAAGTTGCCTGTCTCCTGAAGAGTTGTTCAAGTGATCCTTGCATATAAAACACCATCCATCGAGCAGTATTGCTCATCTGAGAATAAAATTACCATCTAGCAGATTAGGTCATCCAAGGTACAAAGACCATGCAAACATTCTTAAATCATAAAGAAGAAGAAATTTCTAATAATTCATGCTATATTATATATATTCTCTCCAAGGTTCTCAATTTTTGGGCCGGACTAATTCCTCCGGGCCCAGAGGAAAGCAAGGTAAACTCCCTTGTAGCCCCAGTGTGGTAGTGTAGTTTCGAACTACAACCTTGGATGCAGATACCGGTCCTACGCCAACTGCTAACTCGTTGAAGTTCCAGCGCATGTATGTGAGTATGGCATAAAATTGAATACCAATTGCAACATTATGTTAATGCATTAGATTCAGGAGGTCGGGGTTGACCTTTATATTTGATTGGGTTTTGGTCCTATTCCTGACCCAATTAATTAATTGGGCTGCGGTTCTTATGAGCTTGAGCCATTCTAGTTATTTCAAGCTGCTAACTGATCCAGCCCGATGAGTGAATTAATGCACCTACCCATCCCACACAAACCTGTCAATTACAGGTTTGCCAGAGTTAACACTTCAATCAGATTAATTCACCATGCAGGTTGGATTGAGCCCATTCATGTTATATTCATTTTACACAACGCTCAACTAACTACAAGCGTAGGGATACAAAGGTGCAGTTAAACGGTGGACCTGCTCGTTCCGCTCCTATCAAGAGCTATCTCGCGGTTGGATGTTGTGGATTTAGGACAGGTTCATACTGACCAATACTGCATACAAGGATCGTATAACCAAGTATTTCCAAATTTTAGGCACAGACCCCCCTAAACGCTAGAAGCTATAATAACCGGGGCGAGTTTAGCATCCATCTAGGATTGTAAACGGTCGGTTCGGTCCGGCTCCACCACCAGAACATAGGAGAAGGTGGAACTGATTGACCCGGAACAGTTCAGAACCCGTTTTTCGGCTTCGGACCGGATCCAGAAGTATATGATGGGACGGGACTGGTTCATGTCTAACTAGAGAATGATATTAAAAAAATATATATTTTTAGAGAGATTTTCGAAATTTGTGGTAATATGTTTGGATTTGGTCCACGGGTCCGAACAAAGGTGGAACCAGACCCGAACTCATTTATTTATTGAGGTCTAAATAAGGACACAGACTCGATTTTTAACGGGTCGGAACATTCGGATAACCGGAGAATCAGGGACCCATTTACATCCCTAATCACATATCAGTTATCACAGACCCTAAACCATGCATGTTCGTATCATCTCACGTACCACAAGATTATCGTTCCTTTCAATGGCTGCACTTGAAGTCAGGACTTGTGATAGGAGACTCCATCTGCAGACAACAATCGACAACGTAAACCGTCTTGTCGCAGGCCTTGCACTTGTCCAAGGTCCCAGTGAAAGACATGGTAATGATCCGAAGACACCTCCCTCTACCAGAGAGCAAACTCTTCGATAAACAGACACCTGATGGTTTATAAATCAAAGAAATACAAGCCTAGTGGTAGCACCAAAAGATGGAGACGAATGCTCTAGACCATGAGATTTTACTACCAACAATGGAGAGAGAAATACAAGGAGGGGGAGAGAGATGATAGGCCATTGAAAGTACCTAACTGACAGGGTCCAAGGGAGAATGTAACTAATTCTCTGGCTATTTTAGGGAAGATAGGAAGGTCGGGTTTGGGTCGTGTCCAAGGTGATTTTAACTGCCCCGACCTGATTAAGTTTTGGAAGATTTTGACCTTATTAATGCCTAAGTTAAATAGGTCATCTGTCTACCAAAATAAATAAAATAATGGGCCTAACTTTCATTTTTTTTTTAAAAAAATTCATTTTTTACAACATTCTCTCATTAAACTCTTCATTTACCTTAATTTAACTCTAAATACGGTATTCTTCCCATATTAGAAGGAGAAAAACCCTAACGTTTAGATTTAGACATATAGACTCCCCGCCCAACCGAGCAGCAGAGATCAATGGATGAATGACCGTTTGGTCCATATATTGAAAATAACGTGTTTTCTAGTGTTGATAATGAAGATTTATGCAACGATTTCAACACATGAAAACCCGTCGAGGGCAATTAATAGGAGTTTATGCATTTTGATTTTCTTTTTGGAATTAAGAACTATTAGTAACAATTATTAAAATTTATGTTATTTTTGTTTGAGAATTCAATGTTATCTTTGTCAAATTTTTTGGAAATAGATTATTTGAGAATTTTATATTATGTTTTTCAAATTATCGAAAGTAGATGATAGATGTTGATAAAGGGGAAAACAAATTTATTCGATTTGTAAAAAATAAGTCTTTTGTTAACCCCACTTACTCGAATTCATGGAACCGCCACTGGATACATCACTATGGATCAGAAATCTGAATACTGATCTCTGATTGTCGATGGGTCCAAATAGAGTTTGTACGTGGATTTTTTTTAATTTTTTTGGAGGCCCGGCAAATTCGGGTAGGGTCGGTAAACTGGTCTGTTAATGGGCAAGACCAGCCTGTGCCCACTGGCCCCAGCTGACTTTTGGTTGGGTTCAACCTTAGGTTTTAGAATTTGGTCCAGGCTTGAAAATAAGTGATATAAAACTCAAAGCCTGATTCAGCCTTGCCAAACAAGTACCGTTTGTAAATTTAGTGATTGATTTGCTGAACAAGTGATTAGAAACTTGGCTCGGCCCAGTCCGACTGTCGACTAATGGTTTGGATCAGTTCCAACATGTTTCAGGCGTGAATGGGCTTCACCTAAGCCCTTACGGGCCATATTGGGGTGTAGCCTGATCATTATCATATTCATAATCATCACCAAATCCTTTCCCAACTATGTTGGAATCGCCTATATGAATTTTTATTTTTTTTCATTCCGATCTATTCTAAATCAACATTTTTTTCTGATGGGCCATCCAACCTGCATAGCTAACTTTTTCTTATCGGCACCACTGCTGGTCTGCTTGTGCAGAAATGTGATTGAGTATTCATAAAGTTCAATCGGATCTAGATATTCCTCAACCCAGCTCGACTTTACCATGACACTCGGGTTTGTTGGACATTGATGAAGGGGAATCCAGATCCGCTGAGTCTTTGAAATTTTAAACTTGAAATGAGTGTGAGTTAAGGCGAGGCTCACCTATTAAACCTCTCCCCAATGTTCAAAGTAAAATAAAAAGTGGCTTGTACTGTAAGGATTGGCCGTTGACACAAAAAAAAAGTGGGGGCTTTAGGGATACTCCGAGGTCTCAAAGTTGTCTAAGTCATCTGGTCACACAAAGTTGGATATGTGCAAAATTAATATGACCATAAATGGGTAAACTCCCTTGTAATCCCAGTGTGGTAGTGTAATTTCGACCTACAAACCTCCAGGTGCAAACCATAATCTTAACCTCCTACGCCAACTGAGCTAAATGGGTCAAGTCATTAGTTGAGTTCAAGGAATTTAACATATGGTTTGCCAGCGGGATCCAAGCCTTTCAATATTTGTTGTGGGCCCTAAAAATTCTTATCCTCATCATACCAATCCCATTGTTTGCATTAGATCGGCCTCCACCACTGCAAATTACTAATTTGGGCCCAACTTTAAATTATGACCTAGATCATGTGGAGTGGATACATTAAGAAAAATGCTCATGAGATCACACCTGCTTAAATCTAAAGTCACGTATGTTCATAGCCTAACACCGGTACACTATCAATTTTATTTATTCATATATCTTGAATAGCTAAAACGTAAGGAAGTCCATCCTTCATCCTCAAGCCTGTTTGTTTTACATAAAAGGGAGAGTAAAAGAAAAGTTGGAGTCAAACCACGAACAAAGAAAATACAAGCATTAAAGTAAAAATGCATTAGAGACAAAATTCTAGTTCTTAAGTTGTTCCTTTTTAAAAAATTCTTACCCAAATCTAAGAGGTCGAGATACGAGCATTAAAGTAAAATACATTAGAGACACAATCTAATTCTTAAGTTGCTCCTTTTTAAAAAAATTCTTACCCAAACCTGAGAGAGGTTCAGGGTTTGAATAAACCCACATTGGTGGAAAGGAAAGGCCCCCACAATGGAAAGAAGAAGTCACAAAGTGGGAAGAGGAAGCCCGTAAAATTATTACACCGCGTGGAGAGAGTTAAAAAAAAGAGTAGAGAAAAAATTATGGTAAAAGGCAAGTTTCTTTTTCCATTTAGAGTGAAAATAAACCGATCACCTTTTTAGTATTCTCTTAATTCTTTGAACTAAATAGAATGTAGTAAATCTTTATGTCATATTATATAATATCTTACTCCCCTTCTATTTAAACTAAATACAGTAAATCTTTATACCACGTCATACATGTTTTACTCCTTTTCTAATTGACAAACATAAACTAAGGCCTTGAAGCCTGTTTATTGAAAACCCAAATAATAGTAAGTAAGTGCCTGTTTCTTTGCTAAAACGGTAAGAAACTCATCTAGGAAGAAGTTCAAATTCTATACAAGTTGTTTCCTAAGGTGGTTTGGTAGAGCAATTTTGAAAATTTAATGAAGGGCAAAAAAAAAAAAAAAAAAAAAAAGGCTATTTAAAACTTTTTAGGTGGCTGAAATTTAGAATTTCAGCAAAAAAATGTAAGTTTTCAAATGTAATAGTATAAATAAATAAGCCATCGCATTATGTAAAAAAATGAAAAATCTAATATCCCAAATTCTTGTGATAAACTCTAAGTAAATAATCAGGCATTAAATGTGCTTCATCACTACATTAATCATGACTAATAAAACACACAAAATATTAAAAAAAAAAACTCAAGTGTTCTCGGCCTCTTTTTCTTCTTTTTTTTTTTTTTTGCTAACGGATTGTTCCTAATTTTTTGGGCTGGATTAATCTCTCTAGGCCGAGAGAGAAGTCGGATAAAACCCCTGTGGCCCCCAAATGGTAGTACAAGTGGACTAACTTTTATTTTTTTGATGAAGAGGAACTGTGGAAGAAACGAATACCTTAGTTCTGGAAAAGGGTGGACTCGTATGCTGTCCATTGGCCAAACCTTTTTGTTTTTTTTTTGGGCTTTGCTTTATGGCTCAGTGGCGAAGGAGGTAGGATGTCAAACCTCCACTTGGCCAACCCCACTGATCAAGTGTTCCCTACTTAGTATTTACCAATTTGATGGTGGCCGTGTCTTCCAATTGAGTGAGATTGAGAATACAAACACAATGGTCATTCACTTTAGACGGCTTAGATTTTCATAAAATGGGCCCCACATAAGAGCCTTACAAGTTTCCCGCGAGAGAGAGCTCAGAGGGACCACGTCCACGCGCGCCGCTGCCTCACTCGTTTCCAACTGCTTCTGCTGCTCCTTGCTCAAGCAGCAGAGTATTCGAATTTCGGATTCTCAAACAACAATCGAAGAAGAAGAAGAAGAAGAAGAAGAAGAAGAAGAAAGAAGAAGAAATCGCGTTTTATCTTGATCTGCTCGCTTCCTTCCTTTCGTACTTCAACGTAAAATCTCTGCAAATCCTCTTTTCTCTTCTCTAATCGCTTTTGGAAACCCTAAACCAAAATGCCATTGCCATTTGTCGACGTTTGATCTGATTCGGTCCTTTCTTCAATTCCTCCTTTGGTTTCTACACTCTTCTCATGAAGAATCGATCTGTTTTGCGTTGCTTTTTTTATCATGAGGAGACAAGATAATCAAAGATATCGATAGATGATATATCAGCGTTTTGATCGATTGCTGTCAATCAAGACCCTCTCTGTTGCAGAAAAGAGAAGGTAGATCGTGAAAACTTTCTTATTTTTAGTGTTTTCAAAAGATATTCTATGGATTGACGTGAATTTCACAAGTTATTGAATGGTTGCTGAAATCTAACGTAGATTTCTGTATTACCCAATTCAGATTATTTGGGTTTGAAGCAGTGAATTGAGGATACTTCCAACAGCATACCTGGAGGTTTTTGTTGAGAAAGCTCTATGTACAATTCAGACCAACCAACTAGGCAGGATAGTTCAAGTGGTTATTCTCTTAGAAGCCATGGAAGATGGGGCATTCTTTCATCTCGATCGAACCACAGGGATGAAGAATCACAGCTTGATTGTGAATCAGTTATCCCAGGTTTGCTGTCTCATGGAAATTACTATTAACTGAATGATATCTTGAAACTTTTCTGTAGAATTGCCTCACAAATTTTCTTGATTTTATGTTTGTGCAACTTTGTGATTTCTTCTTTACATTTTAGATATATTGGATGATGATGATGATGATGATGTTGTAATTAAATTTTTTTTTCTCACTTTATAAAGCTAGGAGTAGTTACCCATTTAAATGCCCTTTTTAGGCTTGAAATCAGAAAAGCAGTGGAAAAGAAAGTAGTCTATAAAGGGTTCTCATAGTCGAAGATCCGCGTGATGGCTATCTCCCATTTTAATCTTGACCAACCCTTACTAGAGGGATTAGCGAGATGTGCAAGATCTAATGATCACACCATCACAGATTTATATCGCATAGAAGAATAGAAGACGTGAAGAAATCCTGATAAAATGAGGAAGATGACAAAAATACTCTATTCGACGCAAGACCAGAGAATATATATATATATATATATATATATATATTGTGTTAAAGAAGGAAATGAGAAAACTGATTTCTAATTTCTCTTGATGCTTGTTACCACTATACTAATCTAATACCATTATCTCCTTCCATAACAGGAAGACCTGACACAGTGGAAAAGAAAAATACTAAGGACAATCATGAGTATAAGAATTTCTGCCAGATTCTAGTACTTTGTATCACACATGCATGAAAAAGCATAACTATACCTCACCTAACTGAGTGAGGAAGATCCTCCTGGCTCCCACCAATTTTAGAGACCCAATTAACTGCGGGCTCCATCTTCCTACTACTTCCACTTGCCTTTTCAAGTTTGTTAGAACTATAAATATGTAAATATTCGGTTTGTACTAACTTATGCTTTTAAGGACTACAGTTGGGACTTGGGACAATTGTGATAAGCATAGATGAGAAGAGCATCCTTTTAGCTATGTAGAATTTGTTAGAATTATATTGTTTACATAGGATGTAAGGGAGAATTCATCTTCTATTCACCTTTGATTATGAAAAATATAAACAAAGGATGTATTAGATTTCAAAATATGTTATAGTGACCTGTTTCCCATTTTCCTGCTCATCCTAACTCTCTGTCTTGTCCTCACTTCATGAAAGATCTATGCAAATCCTCACTTTTCTACTCGGATCAGAACCCTCTGTTATGCTGAAATCCTTCCACCATCTGAGGTATTAATGTCATTCTCCTCATTTTATTTTATATTATTTTATTTTTAATGATTTTCCTTCTTTTTTTTTATGTTTTTTTAAACAATTGTTGTCTCACAAAATTTGTTCATTTCAGGTCCGAGCAAGAATTGAAGTGGCGGTACTGAAATTTCTGAAGACCTTGAATTCTCCATCTCCTGCCATAAGCGATCTCTCTCTTGTGAGTCCCACCCCCTCTTCAAACAACACACACACACACACACCCCAAAAACGAAGAAACAAAAAAAAAATAAAAAAAATAAAAAATAAAATTAAAAAGACAAAACAAAAACAGAAAAAGAAGAAAATTTCCAGTTGGATGGTATGGTCGAGTAATCATGATAGTCTCATTGCTTCTAGAAAGTTTGTGGGCCCCATGCAGTTGGCCCTCCAAGGCCTACAAACTGAAATTGTCTCTGCACACAAGATCATTTCTTAAATTGGAAGGTACAGTCATGCATTCTGGAGGAAGACTCTATTAAGTGTTTGCTGTGGTGTCTTAGCACAAGTACATCAATCTCGATCTTCCAAACTGTGGTCCCCACTGTGGTTGAAGTGCAGCCTTAAATAAACATTCAGAACATCACAACCGATGATTTCTTTCATTGAACTCAAACTTCCTGCTGTTCAATATCCATTTACCTGACCATGATTCATTGATCAGCTTGATTTTCTGGCTATCCTCCATCTGGAATGAGTCCTGCTGTTTGGATGGTCTGGATCTCGACATGTGTGTGATGCATCTTGGTGATATGTTGCCAAAGGGTGGAAAACCCAATAAGAATGCATTCAAATGATAGCTTTGGGCCATAATTAAAAGCATCATTGGGTGGTCTTATCTTTTTTCTTTTTTTTGAGAGGTGCGCCATGCGTGTGATCTTACTCTTCATTTACAACAACAGGTAAGTAGGAGATCTAATACAGCCGATTCAGATGTGGGCTGTTGGGGGATGTTTCTTCAATCTTCCTCTCATATGCCTTCTGCACAAGGTCTCTCATGAAGGCCAATGATGCCAAGGCGTTTATTAGAGGTAACAGAACCTCAGCCTTTTCTTCTTCTCTTGGACATTCCTTGTATTCATTTTTCCTTGTGGCTGCTTTTATTAAATGCATTTTTATTGTTTATCTTATCAGAAATTTATTCATAGTCCTTTACCTGTTCTCTTAGTCTGAACTGGATGATTAGCTTGATGGTTTTCCCCCCCTACAGTTTGGAAAGTCATGGAACTGTGCTACCAGATCCTGATTCAAGAAAAACAGGTCACCCAAAGGGAACTCTTCTATAAACTAATTTCTGACTCACCGGATTATTTCACTTCTCAGGACCAGGTTAACAGAACCGTCCAAGGTCATTGTCCCTGCATTTTCTTTTTGGACATGTCTTACTTGGATTTTATTATCTGGTTTATCATCTGAGCTAATTTCTGAGCGAAGTGTTCTTTATGTGAGTCTTGGGATTTATACTGCAGATGTCATTGCCTTGCTCCGGTGCAGTCGCCAGAGTCTTGGAATTATGGCATCTACCAGAGGTTCTGTAGTTGGACGCCTGTTGTTGCAGGTAGGTTTTTGTTTATTTATTGGTTTTCATTTTTTTATCATTCTCCCTGCTTTCTTTTTTTTTTTTCAACAGCGTTTGTCCTTGTGTCCTTTTTCGCTCAAGAAGTCTGGTTTTGCTCAGAATTCATCCTTTGCGTTGTTTATATATATGCAGAAATTATCCTATGCACTCTGTGTGCAAAGTGTGCACACATAGTGGGGCCCACCTGATGGTCCATCTAAGTGGACCACACACAAACATATCCCCCTGAATTTCACACATCCCCTAGGTTTGCACCCATCCAAATGGACTGAACTTGTGGGCCCCGGATGATAGGTTTAGGACGATCGGATGGGGCTGATATTTTGTAGAGAGGAGGGTCCCATCCAGATCTGCAAAACCCCCTGTCCCGCCCTACGTGGGGCCACAGGTGGGCCCTACAGCCAAGCGCACACGGACGCTCAGTTTGCCCCGTGCGCACCTGATCAGGCATGCGCATGCGCATGCACAGACACACACACAACATATATATAGTCTGGGTTTGTTGTTTTTTATTTTTTGGTTAGTCTGGCCTGTGGGCTTTCTTTTGGGCTGCCCTTGCTGTGGGTGGATTTGGGTAAGGGTTAGCTCTCTCTTGGTTGCTTCTTTGGTTGGGATTGCAAGTGACCGATAAGTCTCCCCAATTCTTTTGTACATTGTACACTAGTCTTTTCCAAAAATAAAAAAGAGACTGGTTTGTATCTGGACAATTATGTTTCCGTGAAATGCAAAGTAGCATAAGCTACTTCCTAAATTTTCAAAATTTCAACATTTATTTCATGAATTAACTTTAGTTATTTGAAAATGTATCGAAAAAACACAACTGCTCCAAATTCATATTTAAAATAGCATCCACCAGAAAAACACATGCTACATTTACAAGGCAGGTCTGAACTGGACTTACAAGGGAGAGAATATAGGACACTCCGTCGATGGTTTTTCATGTAGATATGCTCAATATCGTTTAATATCTGCTTGATTTGGTTTGAAAACATTAAATAAGGAGCCGAACCAAGAAGTCGTGGACTGTTCTGTGCTTGGATCTGCTGGATATGCTGTTACAGGAGACTTGAGTTGCTGCAGAAATTGGATTTACATTCAGATGCTCGCTACATTATCGTGGTGGAGAAGGTTTTTAGCTTTTTTGATTTTTGAATCATGAATGACACTAGTTTTTTCCATTAAGATGCTCAGAGATATTCAAAGGTTTTTTAAACCTTTTTGGATTTTGTTATTGCTCAGGATGCCATTTTCCAGAGACTGGCTGAAGATCGCTTATTTGATCAAATCCCTTGCATTCTGATTACTGCGAAAGGATACCCGGACATGGCTACCAGGTAATGGTAATTGGGCTTATAGCTTAAGCTCAACTGCATTTCTTTATTTGAGTAAGATGATCTAGAATTTCAAATGTTCCACTGTTTACAAAGGGATAACATTTATCGAATATGTTTATGGTTGCCTGTGCTGATCAAACAAAGTTTTCACACATGATATATGGAGTATATTATATTGATTGTAATCACAATGGTGAGAACTTAAAAGACACTGCATGGATCTATCAATGTGAAATGCATATCACTCAATACAAATTTTATGGATTTAGAAAACATTTTCATTTGATGGACACTACCAAATCATTGTAATAGAAAGGAAATTGAAGCAGCATAGACTTGCAACCTATATGACACCAACATGAGGTGTCCGACACAGCAACTTCAAAGAAACCCTTTTGCTAACACATCCATACAAATATGTTAATAGTACAAATCAATTATTTCTTTGAAAATGCATCGAATAGGTTATGGCGATGCTGGTCTGGTGGGAAGAAAGGTTTCTAATGAAGCTGAGATCTTGGCTCTGTGTGAGATTTTGTGGATTCTTATTGCTAGTTTTCAGGCCAGTTTTTAATTGATGGGGATTCTGAGAGTGTAATCACTTTGTTAAAGAGAGTGGCGAACCATGGGCATTAGCTTTCATTGTGAGAGGGATTTGAGAGCTGAGCTCATGGAACCAGTTCCTTTTTGTTATATATTTCAACTTTGTCTCTCTAAGCAAGAGGTTTTGGCTTTAGCCAGTACAGTGTTCACAGCTGTATTTGAAGACCAGGATGTAAACATAATCCTAAAGAGTGGAGCTTGATGCATCTTAGAACCATGTAGCCCTCCCAGAACTGTTTAGCCTAAGAAGGCTGACCAACTTGATTTTGGAGGCAGCGGATAATGTATTTCTCAATTAATGAAACTGTCATCGTTTTCTTTTCTTCTCAACAACTTTCCTGTTGAAAAGTAGAAAACCAATAGAAGTAGATGAAATAGTAGACTTAGTACAGCAGGATATGGTAAAATTGTACCTTAGAAGCACCAGTGCAGTATCATGTACTGGTACGAGTATAGTATCAGCTTAACATGGGTATTTTAGGCATTTACAAGTGTCTTAAGTATCATAGCTTGGGAACACATCCCAAGTTCCTCACTAGGTTTCGTGTAATGCATTTATTCACTTAGCAGGGCATGAGGGCTTGCATTTCTTTGCGTATTTTATTTTTCTTCCATGATTATAACTTCTCTGAAAGTCATTTGTTCTTTGGCTTGTAATTGATACTGGTTCTTCCACGGCATGGTGGTTGATCAGTATTCTGTCTCTTTAATTACTTGAAATAGGTTTCTTCTACACCGGCTGAGCAAGAGTTTCCCAGACCTTCCAATCTTGGCGTTGGTTGACTGGTGAAATCCAATGGACCTCTTAGTGATATCTTTCCTTTTGGTATTTGTTAAGCCTCCTTCCACATTTTGAAAGTTTTAAAGGAATCCGGCAGGACTGGCCATATTATGCACATACAAATTTGGCAGCATTGGGATGGGTTTGGAGGCGTACAGATATGGTACCTTCTATCATTTTCATTCTTGAAATCATCCTTTCCTCAAATGTTGCCTCATTCTCATTCCTGTCATATCAGCTTGCAATGTTAAGTGGCTTGGATTGCGTGGGGATGACCTACAACTTATACCTGAACATGCATTTATTCCTATGAAGCCACGTGACCTTCAAGTAGCTCAGAGCTTGATGTCTTCCAATATGTTGCAGGTATGTTAGTATCAAACATGTCAATCGGAGGCCTGATTCATATGATTCTGCCATCAGTTTATACATAACTGACGAGCAGACAAACGCAATCACCATCCTGCTCAAGTAGGAGATCTTAAGTTCATAAAAGGGGCCTCCGACTTAGGTTATCGTAGTTCTAGTATGTTTTCCAATGTCACTCGAGTATTTGTTAATAGAGTCCTTTGATATCAGTTTGAAGTTGGGATAGTATAGTAGGTGTAGTCGTTAGCTTCCTGTCATGTAAATTTCTTAAGGCATGTCATGTATGAAGCGTCCCACTATTATTTGTACCTCTTTATCATTTACTTTTCCATTATGTCCTTCAACATCTTGATCCCTGATGTTTTAGAACTATTTGAAGTGTCCCCACTATTATTCGTACCCCTTTATCATGTACTTTTCCTTTATGTCCTTCAACATCTTGATCCCTGATGTTTTAGAACTATTTCTTTTTTTTCATCTTTGATTTGAAGGACAAATACCAAGAAGAGTTGACGTCGATGGTTCAAGGCGGCCAGAGGGTGGAAATTGAAGCTCTCTATGTCCATGGATATGATTTCTTATGGAAGTACATTGTTAGGAAGATTGTACAAGCCAGTTACATCTGAGGGTAACTTGCACTAGTATATGTCCATTGCAGCGAAACTAGTTCATTACATGTTTTACTGTTCTCAAGTTTTACATACACCTTTCAATTATGCAGTTCAAATTCAAACTCATGCTACAGAACATTTAGGAGGAAAATGAAACTTGATGAAAGAAACCAATGCACAAAAGGAGAAGTTCGACTGCTTGAAACTCGATGAAGATGAACGCATGCGAGTGAATGAAATGAGATTGTAATCTCAGTTGCCTGAATGAGAAACAGATGCAAGAATTATTGCTTTTGTTAGAATTTGATGATTGACAATCCGTTTGTTGTACAATTATTCAGATGTTCTTATCTTCTTTTTCCCTGCTCATTGTTGTTCCCATTGACTGGTTTTTTGATGGTTGGAAATCGGAAATGAAAATGACTGGACCTTTGCAGGAGACCTACCTTGCGATGTCAATGGCCCCTCAATTTTCCCAGTGACCCGTAGGTTCCAACCGGAAAAATCCAGGTGTGAACCCTCTTTTAGGACCGGTTACTGGTCCAGGCTTGTCCATTGCCTTGATTAAGGTCACAGGTTCAGGTCCTTGTTCTATTGTAATGAAAGGGTCCATTTGGTAGCAAGTAATAAAAACTTTGGTGGGCTCTGATAACACTTTCCTATTTGAATTAAATTAGTATCGTTTCTTCATTTTGTTGAATCGTATGGTTTGGATTTTTAATAGGTGGGCCTCATTGGAGCTCTACTGCTTCAACTCGGGTTCCGAGCTCCGAATAATTAGATATCTGGAGGCTTTCCTTTCCTGCAAACTTCTCTTTCTGTCCCTCGAACATTAGAGTCACCTTCCAAAACATTTATATAAGAACTTACTATTTTCTCTCATCTGCAAGAAGAAAAAAAAACAGAGAGATGGTCCAAGGGCATTATAGGAGAAAAGGAGAGGAAAATAATGGTTCACCAGCATAAGATGTGAGTTTTTTTCCCACTTTTTATGTTCAAGTCTTACCCTAGACTTACTTGGTGCACGTGTGTTGTGGGGTCATGCGTGTGCCCAGGGGAATAGTATTGTAAGGTAAAAATACCACAGCTATTCCCACGCCATCAAGGGTTTCTAATCCTCTATAAAGGATCCTGATCTAACTCGATAGGAATGGCAATTGGGCCATCCTACGAGGGTACCTCACCTGGTCAGAAAGTCCACAAATGAGGGCTTTTAACTTTATTTATAAGCCCAAGGGCAAAGGTTGGATAAATTTTTTATAGGCTCGTAAATTTGACAGTCAGGGCTTAGACAATACTAGGACGTGCATGGCTTGGGCTTCTTATTTTTCTTATTTATCTACATGAGGATCATTTGAGCATATATGTGGGTTTATTTGAGTATGAGTCTTATGTGATTCATATATTAGTTTCTTTCTTTTTATGATTCTTATGTGATTTTTATGTAAATATGCCATGCGTGATTCTCATATTATTATTTCTGTTCATAATGGTTTGTTTAAATATAATATACTACTAAATAAATGAATATGTGTGTGGTTTTATTTGATTATATATTATATAAATGTGTGCGCGCGCGCGCGTGCGTGCAAGGGTGGAACGAGGATATACAACAGGGGGCGGCGCAGAGTGGAAAAAAATATTCTTGAGGGGGCCCATTGTAAAAACCTACTTTGGATTTTCATGAAACTAAAGAGTTTCTTTTTTGGCAATTTAGTGGGCCATGGCCTCTGCCAGAGCCCCTAGTTCCGCCGCTGTATATGTATGTTTATTCGAGCATGATTCTTATATGAATTCTTCTTAGAAGGGATGACTTTTCTTTGGTTATAACTTATAAGGTCCATGTTTAGCTTGATGATCAAATACAACTCCAATGGCCCACCTTTTGGATGGGCCACAGCTTGGAAAACAAAAGTACTACAAAATCACGATTTGGGTATCCAATTTTCATCCTTAGCTAAATAATTTTGGAAAAATCTCAAAAAAGCCCTTGAGATTTTTGCAGTTTAAAATATGGACAAGAAAAACTTAGGTTTTCGAAATAAGGTTTAAGTTTTCCATCAAACTCCCAATTAAAGACATCCCACAAAATCTACTTGCCCTCGGCAACCACCTCTCAATTTTCTTTTTCAAAATGGTAAAAAATTCCATTTCTACAAAGTCAAAACTTCATTGCCTAGAAAGATCATTAAAACAATGGAAGAAATTTCAATAGGAGTTGGTTCCACATCAGCTCGAACATACGATTAATAATGTGTTTAATAAAATTTTATCATTATTAATCACATATATTAATCAAATTATTAATCTTATGCTCTATCGGAGAGTGGGACGAACTTCTATTTACATAAAATTTGGAGACATCACAGAAAAAGGAAGAGCAACCACATCTGACGTGGGATTTGGACTTTCAAGAGGTGGAACTAGCCGTGAGTTCCACTCCCCTTGCTCTTGGGAAGTGTAGGTATTCAAACTCCAATTAATGAATGTATAAGTGGGGCCACCAATGATTGAAGATAGTAGGTCTCGTACCCATCTTTAAAAATCAAAACATGCCGATATAGGATTTAACAAAAAGGCTCTTTTTTTAATAAGAATTATAAGTTGGGTTTGTAAATGTAAATATTGAACTCACCTTTAGAAATTAGAATAAGGAGTCCACATTCAAAGGATTTACAATGTGAGTTTATCTTTCGTGATCATGACCATATATATGACTTGCATTTAGGAATTACAAGGAGTCACATTTTTTAGAAATTTGAACATGGGGGCACATTCATAAGATTTACAATGTGGCAAACTTTTATAGAAGTTATAACGTAGGGCCATCTTCTATATCAAATGTAAACGTGTGATCCACCTTTAAAATTTACAGTGTGGTACCTATAATATTTAGAAATTAGAATATGCTGCCACATTCATAGGATTTACAAAATAAGTCCACATTCATAGGAATTACAATGTGGCTCCACTTTTTGTGAGTGCGACGATATGACCCACTTTTAAGAATTATAAATTAGGTCTACCTTTTTCGTGATTGTGGACATGAGACCCACATTTAATAATTACAACGTGATGCCCACCTTTAGAAATTAAAATATAAGACCTACATTTGTAAGATTTATAATGTAGTCCCACCATTAAAAGAATTATAATATAGGCCCATCTTCTGTCATTGTGATCTCATGATCCATCTTAGGAATTACAACTATGTTTAGGACAAGTTGAGAAGATGGTTTTTAAAATACAAGAGATAAGTAGAAAATAAATGTGCCAGCAAGTTGCTTCTTGAAAAAGATAAGTTTTTTCTTTTCAACTTTCTCATGCACGACGCGCGGGGGTTAAGATTTTGAGATTCTTGTTTTTGGAGAGAATAAAATTGACAAAGCCCAGCGACCCAATCACAAAAGCACCCAAACTTTCTAACCGTTCGAACATAATCGACAGCAACAAGGAGTCGTTGTTGAAATCTCATCTCTTGTAGTCTATAAATTACTTTGAAACTTCTTCCTCTTGCAATCCATCCATCCATCCTCTCTCTCTCTCATCTTTTACATATCTTGGGTTTTCAGTTCACACTGCAAGAATTTTGAATCTTCTCCTCCAATGGCTTCCTATGATTCAACCCTTAAGATGAACCCCTCAAAGGTCCAGCTCACAGCGGAACAGGAGCTTCTTCAGCTGCGGCAATTTCCTCCTCAAATTCCATACGTCATCCTGGAAGATAAGGACTATCACCTTCTTTCCTGTTCATTCGACAAGCCTTGTTTTTTCTGCGACGACAAGTATTCAACTCCTGATCCCGTTTACTGTTATGGAGTCTTGATGGGCGGAATTCGCAGAGGCAGGCCTGAAACTATGACGTCGAATTGCAAGGTTTCTTGCGAACAAGCACATCACAATCACAACAACAAGAAGTTATTGTCACGGAGATTCTCTCGTATCCAAGAGGACGAAGCCAACCATGATCACCAACATCTTCTTTCTTATTCCCATGAGAACCCATCGTTGGTGTGTGACCACAACTATTCTTCTTCTTGTCCTCAACCTCGGATTCTTGAGAAAGCTCCTTAGTCAGTTAGTTGCTCATCTTTTACCTCCAATGACATTGTTTTGATGACGATAAAGAATACTTTGGGCGTACAGTCTGTGTTTTATATATATTCTGTTATTGTTACATGATAAAGAAAGAGTCTTAATTTCTTCCTTTCTTTTTTTTTCTTAGGCATGATACAATGTCTTTTGGGTGTATTCAATGTCTACTGAAAATGGATATTATCAGGATGATCGATGTCTTTGTAATTGATCTTGTGTCTATTACATAATAATGAATGGTTTATCAGAGTTTATTTTGAATAGATCCTGTTCTCTACAATCCTAGACATCTGGCCTTTGGTTTCTTCTCTTGTTGAATGACTATATATGATGGTGATGATGCTAGGCTGGGCTAGGTGGCAGGGCTGAGGTTGGGGTGAAGGTCAATGCTGAGTAGCAGGTTTTATGGATGAGATGGGGAGGGGAGAGAAGAAAAACGGTATGGGTGGAGAATGGAGATGGACGATGAACACAGTTGCTTCACCAGGTTCAAAAATCTGCCCCATTCAGACTTGGGCTAAAGCTAGGGATGTAAATGGGCCGATTACCGAGAGGTTCCGACCAGTTAAAAATTGGGTCTGGAACCTTATTTAGGCCCCGTTAAGGAAATGAGTCCGGGTCCTTTTTTTTTTTACCCATGACCTAAATGGGTTCGGTTCCGATTCTACCTTGGTTTGGACCCAATACATTACCTCAACTTTCAAGAATCTCTCCTTAAAATTAGTTTTTTTCCCACACCATTCATTCTCTATCTAGACCCGGAACCGCCCCATATATGGTTTTGGTCCCTGTCCACCATCAACCCGGACCAGAACCGACCCATTTGCATTCCTAACTTAAGCCCTGTTTTGAAATCATTACCATGCTTTAACATAGAGGCCCAAGTGAGCCGGGCCTGAATCCAACAAGATGAAAGCTTGGTCCAAAATTAACATGGGTCCATGGATTGTTTATTGATCAATCACGTACATTAATCTTATGCTCAACCCGACAATGAGCCCAATTTGGAGCCATCATAGACCAAGGAAGAGCATCTACTGTGGGCTGTTTGGTTTTCAATAGATGACCCTTGCTCGTGGGAAGCGTTAGTGAGAAAGGATTCGAACTTGGAAACATGTCTGAATGTATTAGTGGGCCCACTGATGGATGAAGATACTGGGGTTTCAGATCAGATGATTGCTTTCTCATGGAGCCCACCTGTGCCTGCAAATATTTGGCCAGTGACCCGTCGGTTCCAACCTTAAAGATCAGGGTGTGAACCCTCTTTTAATTAGGACCCGATTCCTGGTCTAGGCTACAGGCCCAGGATTTTTGTTTCACAGGTGCGAACCTTAATACATAGTTTGATTTTGGGGGCAATTGAGGATTTTTCACGTGGATTTTGATGATGGATCCATAATTTTTATTGAATTTATAAAGTGTACCATGGTTTAATGGGTGCGGCTGCACCCGCGTGGTTGTGCCTAGGTCTGCCCTTGCTGGCTTGTAAAGGTCCAATTGGCAGCAAGTATGAAAAACTTTTGTGGGTTCTGACAACACTTTCCTATTTGGATTAAATTAGTATGGTTTCTTCATTTAGTTGTTTTTGTTCTCATTAGTTTAGTATAATTAGAAGTCCTTTCTCCATCAAGTTGAAAAACATTACCTTAATAGCAATCAGTTATATGTTCAAAAAACAAGACTTTCGGTTTGTCTCTCTCTTTGGCTGCTGATACTTCAAGGTGCAGAGGTTCCCTAATCCGTGTTGAAACTTGAGAGTGATAGGAGAATCCCATCAAGGCAATTTGGCTTCACCACATTCGAACATCTCAAGTTTTTCTGAGGTTAGGGCCTATCTCTTTATTATTACCTTCATCAAGTAATTAACTTGCAACTAATTTGCATACAATTAGGCACCGTTGGGTCAAAGAAAATTGAAAAAAAAAAAAAAAATCTAGAGTTGGTATTTATTCAGAGATTTATACTTACTGCCCAATTTTTTTTTTCTTTTTTCATCAGTATTTGCACTATTTTATGAGGGTTAATTTCTCATGAAAAGCGTTTTCCATAGGGACGATTGATGGTGTCAATATCCAAAACTGGATTAAAATATTAGAACATGGACTCTTGATAATTTTTAATACTAATGATAAGGTGCGATAGAGATGTAGCTTTATTTGCTCCTTTGTGATTTGTTGTTTTGTGTTGGTATTAAGCTCTAATACCTATGCAGGTTTTTTTTTTTTTCTATCTTTTTTATCGTACCTTTCTTAAGTCTTTAATATGGTCTACCGTTACCGTTCAAAAAAAAAAATGTGTGTGTGTTTTTTTTTTTCTTTCTTCAAACTGTCCCCTTGGCTGTCATGCTTTGTAAGGTAGAGAGCATTATTAGATTATGAAAATCTTATATTTTCCATGATGTTTAATCTAACGATGATCCCAACTCTTATTATAGTGCGATTTTTGCGAAGGCTAATAAAAGATGAGGCTATTTATCTTGATTGGATTGGGTTTTTCAAAGAGGACCTCTTTAATTGGTTCTCCAAATTGTCCTTTATAACCTTAATAGAAAGATCAGGAGGAGGAATTCTGAGTTTTTAAAATACCAAGAATATCCCCAGCTATTTTTCTTTTAAATTTGTGGCACATCCCTCTTATATTAAAAATGATGTGTACCATGTAGATGCTTAATATCAAGTAGAGATAGAGGGGTTTTACCCGGCTTCTCTCTGGACCCGGAAAGATTAGTCCAACCCAAAAGATTGACAACCCTCCCCCGTTAGCCAAAAAGAAAAAAGAAAAAATAGAGATAGAGGAGTGCTACACCTAAAATACATGGGCATTTTGTAGCGTGTCTCTATATATTTTTTATGTACATATAGTTATAGATTGAGTATTTTTAGAATGCATTCTCATTAACCATATAGAATAATGTTATTTTATATTCTTTTGAGGTTGCAAATAAGAATACTAAAATCTTCTATTAGATGTAGCTTTTCTTATACATAAATTTTCAATCATGTCAATCATAAAATCAATTATCTTCATTGTGGTGAATCCATGAACATGGATCTCACATGTATGACTCCGAATAATCTGATTTACGTCTCGTCTCTTCTAATGGATGTGCATTATTGGGGTGATCTTAATTTGGATACTATCAAATGATTCCGGCCCTTGATTTATGCCCAAGATTTGGAATCACAATTTTATGCTTGTCCAAATCTTTATTCACCATTGCATTGAATTAAATAATAATAATATGTAGTAAAAGACCATTAAACTCTTAAGGCTGTCGCAAAAACACTCATGGTTTGAGTGATTTTTGGACCTTAGTATTACACACGCCTAGTCTAGGGATCGATTTCTGGGTATTCCACTCGAAGCTAAAAGTATCAAACCTGTCCAATAAACCAACTTAACGTTAAAAAATAATAAATAAATTGAAGGCTGCTAACTAAAGGGCTATGATAATTTGAATGGGCTGACTTTTGCGAGACCCTATAAAGAGAGACCCTATAAAGAGAGCTTTTCGTCTATCATACCCACAATGATAACAATGCATCCGAGTGGGGCGCATGAGCTGTACCGCATAACCACATGTGTCTCCTCATAGATGAAATTCTATGGCCTAGTATGATGATTGGCTATCTCTTGTGGGCCCATGCATTATGATACCCTTAATTTGATTAAGGTCCTAGAGTTTAGTAAGTTTATAATATATGCCCTTAAATAAAATGATGGCTGCAATCATCATCATGTGGGGCCCATCCATAAAGTAAAGAAAGTTCAGCAATTTATAATGTATCCGAGCCAGTGTCATACATAATGTGTGTACGAGGTATTCCAAAATTTTACCCAATGGTATTTGGTTTCACCACAAAATCGCATGTTTGCTTAAACAAATCTTATGAATTAGTAAGTCCGTTTTTTAATGAAATCGGTAATTTTATGGTGGCACCAACTCCTATAAAGCGAAAATTTAAATACAGGACAAGGAGGGAATTTATTCTAAGCAACTCGAACTTTTTATTAGGTGAGCCCCATTGTAAAGTTCCAGTCAAGGCCAAAGGCCCAGAGGATCCTAAGTTGCCAACTCCAAATATTTAGACACATGGAGGTCTCCCTTTCTAGCAAGACTCCTCTTTCCAATCCTCAAACAACGTCTAAATTCTCCTCCGAAACATTCATACAAGAACTTCCTATTTTCTCCTCTCATTCTCTCATCTGCACGTGTAGAAGAAAATTTTAGGAAGTCCCAAGTGTTCTACATAAGAAAAGGAGAAGAAACTAACAAACCCAAAGTACATCAATGGAGGAAAGGATGAGGAAGTATGGAGCCATTGGAGAAATTCGATGGGTTGCAAATGTTAGCAAAAGTATGTGTTAGCGTTCTTAATGGCAGTACTTCAATGGCATTCAATGATTGGACCTCAAAGATGCACTTCTCTTCTTTACCTGCTGAAATCTCCTCCTCGAATTTCAGACGTCATTCTGGAAGATGAAGACCTGCTTTCCTGTTCTTCTGAGAATCCCTATTTAATCTAGATATGACGAAAAGTATTCAACTCATCATCCTTTTTACTGTTATGGAGTTTTGATGGGCGGAATCCGCAAAGGCAAACCTCAAACTCCAAACACTAAATTACAAGGTGTTGTTCTTGCGAACAAGAACATCAAAACAACAAATTGTTGTCGAGGGAATTCTCTCCTATCCAAGAGGACGCCAACCATGACCAACATCTTCTTTCTTTGTTCCCAAGAGAAATAGTCTTTAGTGTAGGACCACAGCGATTCTTCTTTTTCTCAACCTAGGACTCTTATTAAAGCTCCAACTTAATTGGTCTACCTTAGGGCACATTTGTGTACACACCTTTTCCGCGAAAGGGGGAATTGCCACGTTAGCAAATTCCATTGAAATTAATGAAAACCTCATAAAATGATTTCCGTAGAATTTAGAAATTCATGTTTGGTGTAAATTTCTTTTCCTCGTTGAATTGATGTTAATGTTGGTTGGTTCGGCTGCGGATTCTTCATAGAAAATAAAAAGTTCTTGTTTTGTGAAATAATTTTTTGAAGAAAAATAACATAATATGTATATTATTTATTCAACATCAAATAATAATTTATTTAAAGATATAAGAAATGAAAGAGTTGTAGGGTTTTTGGTTGAAATGGAAAAGATTGAGGAAAAGAAGGGGAAGTTTTCGAGGAAATCCATTTCCCATAATCCCCCCCCAAACCAAACGCCTGAAAAATAGGTTTTCTGCGAAAAACCGTCCACTTTTCTGTCGAAAAGTATTACACAAACATGCTCTTAAGCTCTCACATTGTCTTGAAGGCCTGATATAATGAGATTCCAAGATTGCTATTTGATGATGACCGAGTCCTTTGGTTTTATTTTGTCATTGTTACGTTCGAAAAAGTCATTTTTTTTTTCCTTTTTATTTTTAAATGAAGAGAAACTTGAGAGAAATTCTTTTGGGTACTGCCAATGTGTTTCATAGTTGTCAATTCTGTTTTGGTCTAGCAATCAAGATGGAATATTTCGGTATTTTGAAAATTCGGCAAAACTTTTTGGAATAATATATATATTTACATATATATATAAGAAATAGAAAAATAAAAATAGAATATAAATTATGCATGTTTCTTCGTATGAATATTGAGAGAAAAATCAAAAAAATAAAAATTGTTCTACAAAACGAAATGGACCGAAATTCAAACCGTTTTTTTTTTTTTTCTGCCCCATTCCATTTCAACTGGAGGACCGGAATAAAAAATTCCGACCATTTCGGCCGAAACGAAACGGAATTGACAACTATGATGTGTTTTGAATCTTGTTATTTGATGGATGAATATACTGAGTTCTCGTGGAGTCCACCTCTCTCTCTCTCTCTATATATATATATATATATATATATATTTAATAAGTATAATGGTCCTATCAAGACAGTCCTTAACGTCTTATGGTGCGAACTGCATAGTGAGGCCCACTTTATGACCTATCCAGATGAACCATGCAGACACAACCCCCCATAGTCACCAACCGCATGGATTTACATGGATTGGACTGTTATTGTTTTATATAAAGCCGTTAAACCTGTGGACCATAGATGAAGGGGTTAGACATATTAGATTGACTTCAAATCCAATATCTGGTTGGCCCTAATAGAATCATTTGGTCCTCCGGCCAATGATATGTGAGATCCCAAGGTGGGCCAAACTCCATGGTCCGCACTGTAAGACAGTAAGACCACTATTCATATTTAATCAGGGAAGCTTCCTAACCATTCTTCAGTCAAATTCAACTAGAATAAGGAGACGTACCTTCTGTCTTTTAAGAAGACATATATATATATTCTATCAAACGAAAAAAGGAATTAAGGGATTTTTTTAAATAACGCTCTAAATAATATGAATTGAGACTCAAATAATATTATTTGAATAATACAAAAAATGATTAAATGAAATATTAAATATAAAGAATTTCAATGTTCTATTAATATAATACAGCCAAAAAAGGAGGTCTCACGCATCTCTCTCTCTCTCTCTCTCTCTCTCTCTCTTTGTGATTTAGAATATATATATATATATATATATATATATAAGTAATAAATACTTCTTTAACAAAGCCAAATTCAATGCACACATATTTCACATATTTTCTTGTTGTCAATCTCTTTCTCCCTCCCACGGCTTGTGATCCTACCCCCCCAGAGTACCTTCTACCTCTAGTAATCTATACATCTATAGAGGTCGGGCCACAGGTATTCCTCTGTTCCAGAAATCTCTCTCTGTCTCAACTTAATCGTTTCTTGGGTTTTCTTTTCTTTCTTCTCTCTCATTCACACTTTCTTCTTTGTAAAAAGTCTTGCATCTTCTTCTTCAATGGCCTAGTATGATGATGGTCACCATTTGATTAAGGGCCTAGAGTTTATTGACTATATAATTATAATGCATGTATCGTTAGAAGGAAAATGATGGTTACTATCATCATGTTGGGCCCGCCCATTAAGAAAGTATAATGACTTTACAATGCATATAAAATGTGCACCAATAAATTTTTGAGGCCCTTAATCAGATGGTTGGGATCATGAACAAATGAGGTCCACCCTCTGTTGAAAACCTTCCAATCCCTTGACCCCTATCTTAACGATAGCCAAATAATTGAGTTCAGATCCTCTAAGGCTTTGACCTAGAGAAATCCTGAGGTGAAAGAGTGGAACTTTGCAATGGGGCCCAGTTATTGAGAATTTGAGCTGATCAAATATGTATGCCAAAATCTTGCCCCAAAAGTATTTGGTCCTATCGTGAGATTGATTGTTTGATTAAATATAATCTTATGCATTAATCGCATACTTTCTAATCAAGTAGCAACTCGGGATCTGGACTCCGAATAATTTGGGTATTTGGCAATGAGATATTTCAAGAGACTTTACTATATTATTTGAGGGCTTTTAAATACATTACGTTTTTAACCCTTCACACACAATTTCTCTCCACACTCGGCCTAAAAATTTAAATTTTGATTTTTCTTTCTACATACTCAAATCATACCCAAAGTAGCCTTATCCCCTTTCTCTCTACACACAACTCACCACCGTCGTTTGAAGCCCTCATTCCATATGGTAAAAAACCATCTCCTCATTTTCTTCTTCTAGCTCTCTATCTATCATGGGCTGAGTGTACCAATGATCATCATCTTCTTCATCTCCTTCTCCTATATCTATTTTTCCAGCCATCCATCAATCTATCATAACCATTCTCTCTTGCCCCCATTCAATCAAGTAATTATTCATTTGGAGGTTTTCATTTCTGTAAACTTCTCATTCTATTCCTCAAACATCAAGGCCACGTTTGCGTAGCCAATTTTCGACGAAAAAGATGTGGTTTTTCTACAGAAAACTCCTTTTTCATTTGTTTGGTGCGGCAGTTTTCCGCAGAACTGCTTTTTTGTCACATCAGTTTTTTCCTTCTTAGGCATGGAAATGGACTTCCTATGGAGAGGTATGGGAAGTCTATTTACACGAAAAACTAACCCCCCATTTCCTCACTCCCACCCCCTTTCTTCTCCCTCCCCTATCAACCCCACCCACCCACTCACTTACTGCACGTACATATCAACCCACCTACTTAGTAGTTTTCACCAAAGAAATCCGAAGCTGCACCAGACAAAATTAGCACCAATTCATCGAGGAAATTTTTTTTGCACCAAACATGAATTTCTAACTTCATCTAAAAAGATTTCTGAGGCATTTAAAACCATATAATTTACTGATGTGGCAATTTCATCTTTCCATGAAAGTTGCCCCTACACAAGCATACCCCAAATATTCTCTCCAAAACACTTGAGTCTGGATATGATAAGGTCAAACCCCACAGCGACCGAACCTGGATTATTCACAGTCCACCACATCTCCGCAGGCATCATGGTCGCCGTGTGTGTACCTACTCATAGGGCCGGACTCAAAACACTTATATTAGTACTTCCTATTTTCTCACTTTTCTCTCATATGCAAGTAGAAAGAAATTAGAAAGTCAAAGAGAAAAAGAGAAAAAAATAAAAAACCCACGTATACTATTGCAGGGAAAAAGCAGGGAAAAAGGTGAAGAAGAATGGGTCCATCGGAGAAATTCGATGGCTTGGAGATGTTAGCAAACCAATGCATTAGCATTCTTGGAGGCAAAGTTTCACTGCCACGTTTGAAGGAGGAGAAAGAAAAAGAGAGCACAAGCCTTGAGATTGCAAAGAAAAAGATGAAGGAGGAATACTACAACATGCCATACAAGAAAATCAAGCTCATCAAAAGCCCTGAAGATCAGCCCCTTCCTGGATGGCTCGAAGCCCACCTCCGAATGAGCCCATACAGGACTCCCAAATTCATCCTCCACTTCCACAAGTGCCTCACATTCAGTGATGTCAAGCACAATCTCAACCGTCTGTTGATCCCAAAGGAGGTGGCCCATGAGACCCTTATTCCTGGACTGGGCTACAATGATATTGTCAAGGCAGAAAAGGGTCCTCTCAGTGAAGGCATTAAATTGGTTGGGTTGGATCGCATGGGCAGAAAATGGAACTTGCAGTTGAAGTGGTGGAGCAGCAGCGGAGCCCACACCTTGATTGGGGAATGGATGAAGTTAGTGAAGTGCAATGGGCTGAAAGCTAAAATCCACAACGTTGATGTATCTGTGTTTAGATACGGTGAAAGTGAGAATGAGACCTGTTTCTTGATTCTTCATTCTGATAATGAAGAGAACAAGGAGAAGAAGTCGTTGCCAAGTTGCCAAATAGAAGAGTTGGTGGAGGAGGAGGAGGCGGCCTAGTAAGCTTTGGATTTATTTTTTTATTTTTATTTTTTTGCTTTTTTTTTTTAAAGACACTTTGGATCTTTTTTATTCACGTGAAATCAACGATAAATTCAATACAATACCCATTTTTTACTAATTTTTTTGCTATTTTTTTAGTATGTTTGATTGGATCTTTATTAGGGTGTTAGGGTGTTGGTGCCAATGGTTTTGTTTGGGGGTGTGGGTTATAAGTGTGGTTGTTATTATTGGGGTTAAAAATGTGAACGTCTAGCGAACCTATTTATTAGAAAAGGTGAATCGAAACCCTTAATTAAATGGTCAGGTTCGGGTCCAATTGGCAGGTCATAGTGTTAGGTATGAATATAGGTACCCAATTTTTCGATTATCCAAAGATTTCGACCCATTAAAAACCGAGTCTGGGTCCTTATTTAAGCTCCAATAAATAAATGGGTCCGGGTCTGGTTCCACCTTGGTTCGGACCCGTGGACCCGAGACCCGAAATATTACCTTAATTTTCGAAAATATCTCCTAAAAATTATTTTTTTTAATATCATTCTCTATCTAAACCCGGACTCAGATCTATACCCATCCCATATATGGTTCCGGGTCCGGATCTAGTCCCATTATCTCCTTAATGGTTTCGGTTTTGGGTCTACCATGGACCCGGACCGAAACCGATCCATTTACAACCCTACATAGTGTAATTAGTTTGGTGGGATCGGATTCTAGTTGAGATGGGTTCTGGTCATAGTGGCAGGTTGGATAGCAAGAATGAAAAAGACCATCCCAACATTTATTAATTAAGCAAAAACTATCAACATGAACCTAAGTCGAGTTAGGAAAAAGGGTCAACCCAAACTTGAATTACAAGGTCAGGTTCATATTGTGTTTGTGGGTCATATTAGGAACTGGCCACCCTATCAGTTTAAGTGGATGCTATTAGAAAAAGGGTATAGATCCGAATCCATCAAGCATTCTCTCAAGGACTATACCTGAATTCTAATTACCTACATGTACGTGGTAGCTATCATTATATAGATCCGGGATTTTAAAACTCTAGAACCATATTCTTGTAATGTTTTAGTGTATTTCAATTCAGTTGTTCAACTATTATGTTATCCACCTGGGTGATGGTTCGTTGGCATAAGGCGTGAGTTTGCTCCCCACATCTTATGTTCAAGTTTCAACCTAACTTACCTGGTGCATGTGTGTTGTGGGGTGATGCATATGCCCCGGGGGAATAGTCTTGTTAGGTAAAAACACCACGGGTATACACAGGTCATCAAGGGTTTCTAATCCTCTAGAAGAGGGTCTGGCCTAACCCGATAGGGCTGACAATCGGGCCCTCCTACAAGGGCACCATGCCCGATCAGAAAGCCCACAAATGAGGGATTTTGATTTTCTTTAAAAGCCCAAGGGCTAGCTTAGATAAAATTTTTGAAGGCTAATGAATTTGATGGTCAGGCTTGGACAACACTAGGATTGGTTCAGCCTGGGCCTCTCATTTTTATTTATATACATGTGGATTTATTTGTACATGTATGTGGATTTATTTGAGTGTGACTCTTATTTTCCTTTTATTTATGACTATTATGTGATTTTTACATAAAATGCCATGTGGGGTTCTTACATGTTTTTCTCTTGTTCATAATGGCATATTTAATTCTAGTTATGGGTTTATCTGAGCATAATTCTTATGTGAATTCTTATTAACATGGAATGACTTTTCTTTGGTTATTAGGTCCAAGTAAATATTGATATTCAGATACAACTCCAATGGCCCACCTCTCGGATGGGCCACACTTGGAAAATAAAGTGCTACAAAATCACAATTGGGTTTGTCCACTTTTCATCCGTAGCTTTATAATGTTAGGAATTCTTCCAAAAAAGTCCACAATTTTTTTGGCAACATAAAAAAATGAACAAGCAAAACTTGGGTTTTCAAAATAAACTCAAGGCTTTCCAACAAACTTTCAATTAAAGACATTTGGTGAAATTTACATGCCCCATCAACCACCCCTCACTTTTCTTTTTACAATGTCAAGAATTTTCAATTAATCAAAACTTTAGTTACTAGAAAGATCATTAAGCCTGAAAAAGAAACTTAGGCAAATAGGAGTTGGTCCCACCATCAAATCGACCATATGATTAATAACGTGATTAAATATATTAGTCAAATTATTGATCTTATGTTGACAATGGGAGACTCTTATTTGCATAAAATTTGTTGTCATCACAAAAAAGGGGAAGAGCATCCAGTTTGGGGGAAGAGCATCAATTTTTTTTTATTTTTTTTATTTTTTTTGTTGGTGGTTGGTTGGGGGGGTGGGGGGTGTGGTTTGGTGGGGGTTTGGATTTACAAAAGATGCGTGGCAGGGGAGTGGGGTTGGTTTGGATTTACAAAAGAGAATCCAATCCTAGCGATCTTGTGACCCAAGAAAGGAGAATCCACCTGGTAAAGGTGGATTACTTTGGTTAGGACTGTGAGGTTTTATTCAAGTTTCAATTCTGAAATAATCTAAGTCTTGACTTTGACCTTACATGCCAATTACTCCCTCTTAGCATAAGATACGTGATCCTAAGCAGAGCACATAATATCATGGTGAGTTGGGCGGACCCATCCTTAGTTCCACTCCACTCTTGGGAAGTGTGAACTAGTCTAATGAGATTGTTCTTTTGAATGGCCCCTGCTCCTGGAGAGACCTTTCCATCTTAGCCAAGAGGCCGAGAAAGGTATAAAGAGACCTTTTCATCTACCCTACCAACTATAAAAATTTATCTAAATGAGCTTCACAAAACCTTTGAATCTGTTAAAAAAATTATAAATGACTAAATATGCGGACTTGGCCCATTTTATTATACTTCATTGGATATTGTTCAGTGCCCCATCATGGATGATTAACATGTAGGACATCTTAATTTTGAGCACCCATCAGTTGTGATTGAAGCCATACCATCATTGATGTGAATATTTGAGTGGGCCCCACCTAATAAATAGACAAGCTGGGCTTCAAGTTCAGGTCGGATGATTGCTCTCCTGGAGTGAGTGTCGCGCTCGCATATCCATGAACGAAGGAAGTGGAACCTTACCTATTAAAAATTTAATCCGTTTAAATTGAGTACCATTTTTTTGTATGTAATGTTTTCAAATTTATTCTGATAAGAGTGGGTATCACCGTCAGATCGAGCACATGATTAATAATATACATTAATCAAATCATTAATCGTATGCACAAATATTGGGCCCAATTCCCATTTGCATAAAATTTGGAGACATAACAGACAAGGGAAGAGCATCCATTATGGGAGTGGGAAGCGTTAGTGAGACAGAAAGGGTTCGAACTCGGAAACATGCCTGAATGTATGAAGATACTGAGTTTTTCAGGTAGGGTTGTAAACGGGTCAGTTTGGGTCCGGGTTCATGGTGGATCCGGAACCGGAACCGTTGAGGAGAAGGTGGAATCGGATATGGACCCGGAACCGTTTTAGAATCGGTTTTCTGGCTCGGGAACCAAAAATATAACCATATATGGGACGGGTCTGGATCTGGGTCCGGGTCTAGACAAAGAATGATATTTTGAAAAAGAAAAAAAAAAATTTAGGAGAGAATTTCGAAAATTGAGGTAATATGTCTAGTATTAGGTTTATGGGTCCGAACCAAGATGGACCCGGACCCGAACCCATTTACTTATCGGGACCTAAATAAGGACCATGCTCTATTATTTACGGGTCCGACCCTCCGGATAATTGAAAACCATTTACAGCCGACCTTTCAGGTCAGATGAGTGCTTTCTCGTGGAGCCCACCTGTTCCTGCAAATGTTTCCGAATAGAAACTTTCTAATAACGGTTCAAACAGTGTCAAATGAAAGAACGAGTTGTTTCAGTTTCATCCATGCAAGTCTATAAAATACTTTCTAATTGCTTCCTCTTGCAATATATCCATCCACTCTCTCTCTCACTCTCTCTGCTTTTACGCTTCTTGGGTTTTCTGGTTGTTTCTTCTCTCTTTTTCAAGCCTTCTTCACAGTACTTCACACTGCAAGATTCTTTCATCTTCTTCTCCAATGGCTTTCTATGATTCACCTCCTATGATGTACGCCTCAGAGGTTCATCTCACGGTACAAGAGCTTCTTCAGCTGCAGCAAATTCCACATCGAATTCCAGATGTCATTCTCGAAGATGGGGACTATCACCTTCTTTCCTGTTCATTTGAGAAGCCTTGTTTTTTCTGTGACGACAAGTATTCAACTCCTGATCCCGGGAAATTGATTGTTTTAGCTTCTTCCGTTTTTATTCCCGCTTTCGCTTGAATCCTGACTTGTTTTGAGGGGTATATATATATATATATATATATATATATATATATATATATATATATATATATATAGGGAATGGCACTCCTGAGCTCCAGTTGAGGGTAAAATCAGCTGCATCGTGCGATAGTCGCGTGTGGATGGATGGCCAGTTCTCATTTCACAAGCCCACTTCAGTTTTCACTTTTCACATTTCATTTCCCCGCTTTCTCCATTTCCAAACCTACCAGAGCAGCTCTCTCTCTCTCTCTCTCTCTCGGACGTCTCTTGTCTCTCTCTCCCGGGCGTCGCACGTCTCAGCTCATTTTCCCTCTTCGTTTCCCCCTTTCATCATCTCTACGCAGAGATCTAATCGAGACGGCAGACGGCACTCGGCAGAGATCTAATCGAGCTTCTCATTTTCCCTCTTCCTTTCCCCCCTTTGTCTCTCTTTCTCTACTGCTCTCCGAAGTCGCCCCTCATCTCTCTGCTCTCGAACTCTACTGCTTTTTGCTCGGGCTCTAAAAATCCCTTTTCCCTTTCCTGCTATTCTGCAAAACCGACCATGAAACCAGAACAAGACTACGGCATCTCCAAGCACCCAGGCGTTGCCGGATCCTCTCGATTCACCATTGCCAGTACCATTCTTCTTATTTTTCTTATCTCTCTGTTGGTGTTGCCAATGATTCTTAGATTCAAGGTGTTTTTTTTTTTTTTTTCCTATTGAGCACCATACATTCATCTCAGTTCTGATTTACAGTTACGATTTCGGGGACTTTGAGATATGATTATGTAAACTGCAGGAAAAAAAAAAAAAAAACAGTGTGGGTTATGCGTTAGCAATACTAGCTCATGTGTATATGTAGATTCTGATATGTATTCCATTTCATGTTCGTTTGCATCTAGAAATATGGTTTAAGCATTGAATGTTGACAAGTCAGAGTTGTTTCTTTTCTGTTTTATAGGGATTTGAAGTTGCTCCCATGGACATTCTTGAATCTGGGGTTGAAGTGTCTGATTTATCATGTTAAAAAATGGAAGTTGTTGCATTCTCATTCACATGGAAGTTGGTTCATTCTTGAAGTGAGAAATTAATTCCTATCTTGTTAGTGAGGAGTCCAGAAAGAGACCTAATGTTGATGCCATGTTGCTTTTTTTTTTTTTTTTTGTTTTTTGGTTCTAAAGACAGCTTTATGCCATGTTGATACCATTGATATTGGTGCTGAATGTTCAATATTGAAGTTGACATTGAACTCGATGTCGATGCTCAATGATGAAGTTGCAGTTGAGTTTAGAATGTGAATGGATGTATCAAACCAGGTTGATGATAATCTTCAGTGTTGTGCTAAATGTAAATGTTTGATGTTAATGTAAATGTGATGTTTTAAACCAGGTTGATGTTTAGGTTGATGTTCAGCATTGGCGTTAATGTTGAATAAGAATGTTGTTGTGATGTTATTGATTTGATCTTGAGTGTTTAATGTTACAGAAAACATGTCATTCCAGGTGTTTGCCCTTGTTAGATTCTAAACGACTGATTTCACACATCCAAAAGTTTTGCCACACTATAATAGAATGTCCTTTTGTGCTAATTGCTGATTCTGTTCGGGAGTTATGGTTTCATTAACAATTAATCATAGTGATCCTGAAGTACCTATAGTAGTTTAAGTGCTGTTTACCTTTATTTGTGAACATAAACATAGCTAAGACGGGTGCGCTTTGTTGTGTGCCTTCAGGCCACATGGAGCAAAATCAATTACAAATAGTCGAGATTGTTCCTTTGATCCAAATGAACCTCATTGGCGAACTAATTCAAGCTTTTCACCTCCACTGTCAAAGAGATGGGATTGCAGGTTCCAGTCCGATGGAGTGTCTATTGGAGATCCTGTATATGGTTCTTCATTATCCTCAAATAGTAAAGGAAGCAGAAGCAGGGTAAGTAGTGACCAATACCCCAACCATCACCATTCAGTGTCTGATGGTGCACTTTCTTATTTTGGTAGCCCAGCAGAAAGCTTCCAGGCGGCTCGGTGGACCCCACCTGTGCAAAAAGTTAACTTTGAGTTTGCAACTCCATCTGCAGGAGGTAATTCAATTCCTACTAGTCTAATAGTTGTCATGTTAAGTTGCCATAGCCCTTTGTTGTAATATAGTTCTCTGAGGGTTTTCATTTGTTTATTATTTTGTAAATACAAAGGTGGGGCCCATTCGGATTCCTAAATGCGGGTTCTATGTTGTGATTTCTAAAAGTGGGCCCATGTTCTAGAATTTTTGAATTGAAAACTTTCGGAAAAACTTATGCACTAATTTGAAAACTCTTGCACTAATTTGAAAACTCCTGAAAATCACACTGATGAAATCATCTTGACCGTCAAATTGGTTGTCGTTGGTGATACAAGGTAGAAGAAAATTGGCAGCAGCATTACTAGATGTCTATTAGAAGCTTTCTAGCCTGTCTCTGTGTGTGTGTGATTGTGCGTGTGTTTTTTTCTTCTCTAGTTCTCGGTCAAGAGAGATTAGATCATAGATGAAGTTTCAGTTTCTATTGATTGTATTGCAATGGATGACCAGTGGATCGAATGCCCAACGTGGCTGCTGTTGATGTCAAAATTTTGCCGAACAAAAAATGCAGATGGGAATTGGTCTAAGCCCATTAAATTAGCATGATTTAATGACATGAGTCATCAAAATTTAAGAACATTTTTTTTAGTAAAAATCTATATAAGTAGCTGTTGGTAAAGTGGTGGAAGCCAATGCACATCATCCTAAAAGGGGGAGAAATAAAGAGAGAAAGGGATTCGTTTGTTTTTGGCTGAGAGAAGTGAAAAACAAAGAGAAGAAGGAAAGAACAAGAAGGTAATGAAATTACTCTTCTTCTTTGTCTATGTCATAACCTCACTCTATCTTCTCATCTCATCTTTTTCATGTTGGAGATTCGGAACCCTCTTTAGAGGGATTCTGCCCTCCAACCACTATATTACCTTCATACCCACTCCATCTTCATCTTTCCCACCACATCATCTCCATTTTCATCTTCTCTATTACATCATCTCATCTTCCTCATGTATCATAGCTATTTGGTAAATGGAGATTCAAAATCCCATGACAAGGGAATTCTGCCCTCGTCTCTCTAAAAAAAAAATAATATATAAAAAAATCTGCACCTATAAAAAAAATAAAAAAAATGGAGATTCAGATTTCTCTAAACAGAAATCTGCCCTCCTAAAAAAGTAGCCATAGTCCTGCACATGGAGATTTGGATGGTGGAAATCTGCTCTCTTCTCTATATATATAAAAAAAATCTACACCTATCATAAAAATAAAAAAAAATGGAGATTCAGATTTCTCTAAACAGAAATCTGCGCTCCACATAATCTTGGAATCCTCGCAACCAAACACCCTATAAATAGGCTGAGTCGACCTGAATAAACAGCAAAAAATTCTCCTAAACAAACAGCCCAAATATTGGCTGCGAATGGGTTAAAAATTCAATCCAGGCTAGGTCTCTAAGTCGGTTAAGAGGTAGCCCAAATATTGGCTGAAAATAAATGGTTGAACATCTAGCCTGAAATGGTTAAGTTGAAAACCAGCCCATGCAACAAACCTGAATGGTCTGAAAATAACATTTGCAAATGGGTCTGAATTCTTGCCTCAAACTGGGCTGGGTTTTAGCCTGAATACTTGCTGCAATTGGGCTGAGTTACAGCCAGATTTTGTCTGCAAACAAGTTGCAAGGTTGGTTAAGACTAGGGCTTTAATTGGGTCAAAAGCCACTTTAAATAAATGGATATGGTGGGCTAAAACATAGTTTAAAAGATGGACCCAAAGAGGCTGAAAACTAGTTCAGTAAGCTTATCGCTGAAAATCAGTTCTGTGAGTAGGCCTAAAATTCAGTTATTTGGCTACAATAAACATAACTAAAGAGTTTGTGTTTAATAAATAAATGACCTGAACCCTTAACCCAAACTGTTTTCTCTAAATGGGTTGATCCTTGACCCAAACCGTTTTCTATAAAATGGGTTAAAAGTCAAGTCGAATGAGTTGAAATCATAGCCTGAACAATGGTAAAAAAAAAAAGAGGCTGATTATAACAAAAAATTGCCAGAATTGGCCTGAAATATTATTGATAAATATTGGCTGAAAAGATGTGGGCTCAAATCAGGCCAGATTTATGGAAGCCTAATTCAGGCCATAAATTCCGGCGTCTGACTCCAGGACAGAAGTTTTGGTCTAATTCATACAATGCCAAGATTATTAACGCCTAAACAAGGCCAGGTTTTGGGCCTAGTTCAAAACAAAAAATTGCAAAACTATCTCATTATTTATTGGGTTACAATTTGCCCGTTCCCCTTGTAAAATTGTCTCAAGAATTGGCCCAAAAGAGCTTGAAAATTGGCCAGGGGTCTCAGCTCATATAATGACAAGAATTCTGAGTCCAATTTAGGACCAGGATCCTGTGTCTAACTAAGGTCAGAATATTGGGTCTAAACCAACTAGATTTTTGGATCTAAATCAGGCCAGGTTTTAGACCTAATTCAAGACAAATTTTTGGATCTAAATCAAGCCAAGTTTTGAGTCTAACTCAAGACAGATTTTTAGGTTTGAATCAGGCTAGGTTTAGGGTCTAATTCAAGAAAGAATATTGGGCCTAATCCAAGACAGATTTTGGATCTAAATCAGGCCATAATTCTGGGTCTGACCCAATACAGAATTCTTGGTCTAATTCAGGCCAAAATTACAAATTCAAGTCAGTCTAGACTATTAAATGTAAATCAGACCAGATTTTGGGTCCAATTTGAGACAGATTTTGGGCCTAAATAAGGCCAGATTTTGGGTCAATTTAAGACAGATTTTTGAGCCTAAATAAGGCCAGATTTTGGGTCCAATTTTAATACAGATTTTTGGGCCTAAATAAGTCCAGATTTTGGGTCCAATTTTAATACAGATTTTTGGGCCTAAATAAGGCCAGATTTTGGGCCTAATTAAGACCAAATTTTACGCCTATATAAGAACAGATTTTGGGTCTAATTTAAGACAGAATATTAGGCCTCAATCAGGCCAGATTTTTTAATCTGAATCTGGCTAGGTTTTGGGTCAAAATCAGGTCAGAACGGGTCCAAATCAGGTCAGAATATGGGGTCTAATCGCAGACAGATTTTAGGCCTAATTCAGGCCATAATTATAACTTCAAATCAGGCCAGCACTATTCCAGACTTATAATTCTAAACTAGACTAGATTTATGGTTTCAAAATTGAATCAAAATTATAAACCAAAAACCAACCCAACAAAAGACTGAAATTTACACTCTTCTAGCATGATTGCCTACATTGGTCTATTGATTACCAATGGTTTTATAAGCCACGCACGAACTAACCATAAAGTGTGGGTCAACCTACCCAATTCAACTGTTTACAGTGAGGCTGACCATTTCAAGTCCATTATGAATATATTCTAATGGGCCACAAATACAAGGAATGACCACTAAAAAAAATCATCATCAAATTCATCAATTCATGAACCCATCGAGAAGTGATCATGAAAGATGACTACTGACACAGCGAGGCGAAAGAGCGGGACAACCTGTCAATTTATTTATTTAATTCCTCTATTTATTTGTAAAAATTTATTGAGTCAATGTCGTCTGATAATCAGAGGTTTTCCATTGAGGATGTAATTAATGATCGATTGAGTTTCACATCGGAAATGAAGTTGATGTACTCACAAAATTGAATGTAAAACCTCTACCTCATTAAATGGAGGGAAATTTATATCCAATGAATTTTGGTGACATTTCTTTATTTATACATGAATTTATTGTGTACAACTGCAAAGCCACATGACATTATTACTATGAAAATTTGACGACTGCTACAAAGCGAGATGATATTATTACTATGAAAATTTGAGGTGTTTCGGTTTGTTGTGCTTGTCTTCGAGAAGAAAGTACGCTTAAATTGTGTTCTATGGAGAATTGAATCAATCAACTTCTCATCTGGTATATTCAAGAATTTAATCTTGTTTTGCAGTGCATTAGTGTTGGAAAAAAAAATAAAAAACCAGCAGTCAATCCACTTCTAGCTAACTTAGTGAGTCAACACAGAAACAACCAGAGATGCGCCTGCCAAAAAACAGCTAAAATGAAGTAGCCAAAATAAAAGAGGCATTTAGAATGCCCCCAACTTTGAAATTTATATTCAGCCAGAATGACTCATTGGGCATTTTCAACCATCCCATATAACTAGATACAAAATGAAATCTTTCGACTGTCCCAAGCTATCATCTTCGACTAGATATAAAGAAATATTTAATGAGGTCGATTTTTAATAATTCATAAGCGACAGCCACGACCCCATCATACCTGGTGGGAGGTTAGGCGTTCAGTATGGAAAAAGATTGATTAAAATCAAACACTGCTAGGAAGTTGTTAAGTTAGATTAAACACTAAGCTTATTGTTTATTTAAATATTACCTGAACACAAATAGGAAGGGAATATTTCTATTCTGCTGAGTTTGAATTGAATTTTTAAAATCTTCAGTAACTGTATAATACATTCTTAGGTTTCCTTCTTACAAAAACCCATCATAGGTTCACCATGAATGAATTATCAATTGCTACAGAACCATGTCATGATCAATTCCTCATTGAAGCAAACAACAAAATAGAACTTACACAGGATGCTTCTAGCAAGGTCGCCATGGTTATGCAACATTTTTCTGTGTTGCAGTAACTTTTACCGGTGACCTATGATACATGGATACTTCACAAAATGGGTAATCTACTGTGTTCACATCATATCAGCATAACTACACTTTGTATGTGTAAAATTCTGTATCCCTTAGCCATGTCAATGGGTCCCTACAGTATATGGGCACAAACATATACACCTGGCTTGATCCAAACAAAAATAAAAAGGTATGTGTATTCCAAGCATTGGTTGAAGTTTGATCTCAGTAAATGACACTTTTGAGATTTCTGACATGAACACTGACCGGCTCTCAATCTACTTCAGTGATCTTCATTCCATGCCAGATAGCTTCATCAACGGCAATTGCATCCATCCTGTGCCAGTGCCAAATAATTTGTGCATGCATGAGCATAGAGATCCAGCTCTTGATATATAACTAGTAGTAGTAACACTTAGATATAGTGTATACACTATATGCAAATTTGAGATTGCATCTGATTGCTTTGTCATTACAAAGAAGACAAAGAATGACCATCTTCTTTTAAGATAATTACAAGTAAGTGTGTAGCAAACTGGTAAACTATTCATTTAGTATTTACTGAGTTCTATTGAAAGAAAAAAACATTGGCCATTATGGATGTCATGTCACCCCCGGCTCCAAGTAGTCAGAATACTTTTGCATAATGTACAACTACTAGTATCATCTAGAAAAAAGAATAACATTAGCTGGATGTGAATTTCTTGACTTGTCCAATCAACTCAAAATTGATAACAGTATCAGCTCCATTGCACCAGATATTAGTTCATACACACTCCCCACCCCAGCCTCCCTCTCTAATTCTTCTTCTTCTTCTTCTTCTTTAGTATTTTCTGGTGTGGCCAAAGCAGACGTGGCTCAAAAATAAAATGCATCTGGATGTGCAGAAGCCACATACTTTGGTGTGTATGATGCTATTCTGCCTAAATCAAAGCAGGCAACACTACAGTCACACATAATGACTCATGAGCAAAGAATCTTGAAAAAAGGAAACCAACGTAATCTGGTTACATTTTCCCGCCGACCTCAATCAATACAGAAGAATGGTAAAACTATCATCCTGCTAAAATATTGTGGTTCACTTACAATTTGAAGGCATCCAGAGAGACCTATTAAGGGTTGCGAACGTAAGTAAATAAACACCGGGTGAAGAATTTGTAACCCCATTTCATGTTGTCACAAATGGGCATGTGGGATGTGTTGCACAATTGCTATTCCAATGTTGTGTAGGGTGGTTTACAATATTTGGAGGCTTATGGTTCCATCAAACCAGAAGGAAATTTAATATGATGGAGCTACTGCATACTACAGATGTTTCAATTAAGTATCCAATATTAGAATTTAGAACTCAACTTTAAGATTGGTGACTCACAAACAAAGGGCTAAAATGATACAAAAATGGTTCAGAAATGGGCCAGAAACTGGAGATTTTCCAACCAAGGAGATTTTCGGGGCATCATCCATCCATCGTAGCTCGCAGAAGCTCAACTGTCTTTATTGCCAAACCCCACATGCTTTGAAGCTGGTGGGGAATCCAGTGCAGGACATTTTACCTCATCCCCATTCGAGGCACACAAGTCACATTTTGCTATTGATCTGATCCACTGACTCAACCTAAACTATTTTACAGAGACCTCTTAGATCAACGTGAATAGGTGGCATAAATTATTTTAACAAGATATATTGTTTTAGCGGCAGATAAAATAAACCGCCGCTAAATCTATGATATAGCAGCGGACAAAAACTACCGTTGAAGGTCTTTTTTCTTGTAGTGATAGAATTAATCAATGAATAAAAAAAGAGTTCAAAACTAAGGGGAAAAAAGAGCTGTAGCATATAAATACCAGATCGAGAACGAGGTCAAATCCTGTAGGGTATATTTGTGTAATTCAGGCTCATGGTGTCACCATTTCCCCATTCTAACTTCTCAGCTGTTAATCCTACAAGAAAATTTCAAAAGAAATGTAACCTCCAATTGGCATTGTGGTCCGATTGGGCAAACAAAAAGCCTAACCGAGATTCAAAATAATGTGATTAAAAAACAAAAAGGAGGAAGTTGCAATATGCATGGGTATCTACGTGAATTTTGTTTGAGGAAAAAAAATCTGAAAAAAATCCAGAATATTAGGAAATGTTAAATTTTGATGTATTTTCATTAGCAACTAAAACAAATGCATATACCAATTACCAAACCCTTCCATGTCATATAGATCTTCTATCAAGGTTCTATGATTTTAGATGAGCAATGCTTGGGTCCTATATTCATATTAGTCGTGGTTTGAGTTGGTGTGACTGAACCTACAGTGGATTTTATGAAAATCTTCAACTCAGTTTAAAAAAAGAAAAAAAAAGATTTCGGCAAGTGGGCATCGTCTTACTAACTATTTTTCTCCTCTACATACACAAATGCAATCATCAAAGTCAATTCCTAACCAAATCTCTTAACAGTTTCACAGGCTTTGAAGACTTACAGCCAGTTGCCTTACAAAGACATACCATATAGCAACCTAACCTCCCAACATTTGAAGAAAACACCTCTTTAGTTGGTGGAGTCTACTGGACTATCAAGTGGCATTGCTAAACTAAATTTACTGATCCCCAAATCACGGTCACTCCCAACATTCCTTTCATTCTAAGAAAGAGATATCTCATTAGAATTAATCCACACACACACACACAGATTTCATCTTCTAGTAATGGGTCTACTTTGTGTTGCAGTTGGTCAACAAAATTCAAACATAATCCAACCTTCCAAATGGGCCCCCTGTGGTTATGCATCCAATTGAGCCAACATGAGATGGCTACATATAAATGCAGTGTCCACTCTTCCATAATTACACATAGTCATCTACAATGCATTCTACTACGATTGATGGCCATGCCCAAATTTTACAGATATGATAATCAGGGAGTGATCAGGGGCAGAACTAGGTATTGGCAAAAGGGGCCATGCCCCCCCTCGAAATTGTGGAAAGCCCCTTTAATTTTTTGTAAAACCCAATATGTGATAAGGAATTTCTTAGGTTTTTTTTTTTTTTTTTTCTCACATTTGCCAACCACCCCCCAAAACCCCCAACCTCAAAATTTCCCTTTTTTTTTTTACATGGTGGCCCTCCCAAGCAAATTTTCCTGCTTCTGGTCTGGGAGGGATGAAGGAGACAACTCCATTATTATATCTGGCTCATTATTTTGGTTTAAAACATGTAGTGGAAACCCCACTGCATATAGAAACATTTATAGTCATTTTAGTATTGGGGGATACAATGCATGCCCACAGTTGCAAACAAATCCAAGCTAAAGAACAAGAGAAAGGAGAGGGAATACACACTTCAATAAATTTTTTGCACTTTTGGAAGCATATACATCAATCTGGTTTGGGATGGCATGACAACAGAAAATATATAAGTTCTGAAATGCTTTTTATTTTTACTTCTTCCCAAATACTCATCCTCAAATCAGTGTCAGCATCAACACTAAAATGCAATATTTCAATTCCATCTCGACCACAAAAACAATAATATATATATATATATATATAAACACGCAACAGGAAAAACTCTTTTTAACAAATCCTAATCTAGAAATCATATAAAGGGAGCAAAAACCAACTGATCAAAATCTTGGATAAATTCTATTTCCCATCAACCCTTCTCCGAAGTCCGAAAATATCAAACCCATTGTGATTTGGGGCATGTCCAAAACACACCAATATCCATGGCCTACTCAAAAAACGCTGAACCCCCATCCTTAGACGAATGAAAAATATACAACTATAATGCATCAAGTCATCAAAAAGGATGGAAAATATGTGTACTTCAATTTATTCTTTTTGTTGCTTGACCCTTATACCATTTGCCTAGTATGCTTCAATAGCGTGTCCCCCAAATTGCACAAGATCTAAGTTGGTTTTTTTTTTATTTATTCTTAGCATAAAACACATATCATCACTACCCCATCAACTTCAATCTACTATTATATATAGACCCCCCTGAGTCACATTGCAGAGCAAATTACTGCTATTCAACCCGAAAAGCCTAAAGCAATTTCTATCAGGCATAAATCATCCTTAAGATAAAAATCTGCACCAACTTCCATTAAAATAAAAGTGAAAACACCAATTGAATGGAGTATCTCCAAATGCTTATCCAAAGTCATCACCATCACCTAATAAAATGGCACAACCCTCAACAAGATGAATAAAATCAGATAATACTAACACTAATAGCATTATTTCCGAAGAAGAAAAAAACTGAATCATAACAATAAGACGTAAGTAAACACATTTTCCTATAGATTCCTATCATGAATACTAACTACTTCCTAAAATGGATTTTCTTGACATTACACTAAATGCATCTTCCTCATGCTTAAGACTTTCTATTTCCTATTTATTGGTTTATGAAGAAGAGTGGGTGTTTTCTTTTCTGAGAAAACCTTCTTTAATTTTGTCTACTTGGTGAAGCCTCTAACCGCATTTTGAAAAAAAAAAAAATTTGACTCCTGCTCAATGGATTTTGTGTCCATCTGTGGGTCTGCATTTTTTATAGAAGTTCAGTTCTAGATTTCTTCTGCTTCACTAGTATGAGTCCTTGTTGTGAAAAGAAACATGAGTGTTTTTTCAGGTTTTTCTGAGATGGATTTTGACTTCTTTTGGGACTAAAGTTATCCTAACTGGTTGCATTGATCATCAAATGGGATGATCTTTTTTTTTTTTGCTTTCATTTGAGGTGGGTTTTTGGTGATTCTTCAATGCAAGCAATCTTCTGCTCTCCATTTACGGTTTTCCTACAGAGTCCTTCCAAAAGTTTTCTTTTTTTTTGGGGTGGGGTTGTTTGAAATACTATCAATCCGGGTTTAAGGGGATCTTAAAAAGAAAAACATAATAAATAAAGATACTTAATGGGCCTAGGAGGAGAATCTTATGAATACATGTTTGATTTAAGTAGAGAAAATCCTCAAATGAAGGACTGTGCAAAGAAGGAAGAGATGGCAAAAGACCTTCCCACCGATTTTCACAAGTAGAAAAGGGATCCAATCGATTCAACAATAGAAATGGGTTTTCACAAACACCCAAAAGCAGAAGCATCGTTAGGCCAAACACACTCAGAAAGAGAGAGAGAGAGAGAGAGAGAGAGAGAGAGTACCAGTGACTCTGCTTCCTCGCTGCCGATGCCGTAGATTGAGAGGGAGATCGAGATCGGGGGAGGGGGAATAAGAGACGCCATCAGCTGTGCCCTGTCATTTCTTCATTATTTTCTTTTTTGTAATAACCTCGAAAGGTTATGTTAGGGACGTCTAATATCATACACCGATACCCGTTGCCTCCTTCTGCTAACACCAGATACTTTTCCTTTAGTAAAGGACATTTGTCAATATATAGAGACCGAAGGGTGGATAGTAGCTCCTCAGGCAAGGAAGGAATTTTAGGACAAGCTGCAAGAAACAGCTTTTGCAGCCCATTTGGCAAGTAAGTCGGATTACTGTAATTTGAGTTTCTGAGCCCATCATCTAGAGTAGCGGGCAAATCCACATCATACAGGGATGAAAGCCCGAAACAGTAGGCAATTTCCAAAGACTGTAGAGATGTGAGATGTTGCAATCCATTCCCTAGCGAAGTTAGATTTGAACAATTGGTAATTTTTAAAGAAGAAAGAGAGGAAAGATACCGCAATGAGCTCAAGCTCAGCTTGGTGCAATTGCTGATATCAATTGCACGAATATGCCTAATATCACTTTTTAGGTCTGACAATTCTTCCAGATCAGGCATAGATATAAAACTTAATGATTCCAATGGTGGAAAACCTCTCATAGTGCCATCGCCATAGAACTCATGACCAACTTTTTTTATTTCATAAAGATCTGCAAGAATCAGATACTTGAGAGAAGGGAGCCGGCCAAAAGGTGGGAGCTGACGACATCTGCATTTACTCAGACAGACTTTAGTCAGTTTGGAGAAGCTCGAGTTCCCCAACCATGCTGGAAATCTGAAACCACAGTAGCCTTCTATCTCAAGCTCTTTGAGGTTGGTGTGAGGTCGGAGGGCATCGAGTACCGCCTCCTTAATGCCTTCTTGCCGCAATCCCGCCTCGTCACATTTCCATCGCAACTCCAAGAAGTCGATTTTTTGCTTGTTTTTCAACTGAGCCTCTTTGGCGCCCTCCACATCGACCACATTCTCAAGCTCTGAGATGCGAAGACGTCCTCTTAGAGATATCAAGTCCTTCAACTCGTTTATTCCACGTCCAATCTCCTTTCCCACATTAAAATACCTCAACGTTTGGAGGCCTTTTAATGTCCCAATTCTTGGTGGGATAGAAACTTGTTGGAGTGCATCACAACGCAGATGTCTTAGGTTGACAAGGTTGCTCAAGTCACTGGGTAGCTCTACAAGGTTCGGGCATTCATTGAATATCAAGGTTTGTAGATGGTAGAGTCTGGTTGCTGATTTTGGTAACCTTGTAATGTTTATATAAGACAATTTAAGATACCGCATTTGTGACAAATCTCCAATTGATTCTGGCAATTCAGTGATGCCAATTCCACGCAAATGCAAAGTGCGTATGTGCCTCAAATTTCTAAACAAATCAGCTGGGATATTCCCAGTGTCGTATGACAATGAAAGAGTGCGCAGACTTTTCAAACAATAGAAATCCTCAAAATTGCTGCATGATTCTAAAAGAGAATCTGACATGTAGCGAGCCTTTTCAGCATTTCCATGTGACTTCTCTTCTCCTATTTTCCAAAAATCAGTTCCTAAAACAGAACGTGCTAGATCATGAGTGAGGTCATGCATTGTGTAACTTCTCATGACCTCATTAAGTAGAGACCTTGAAACCAAATCAGCAAGATATTCCCTGCCTATGTCTTCCATTTGCTTACCAGTACTTCCTTTAGGCTGAAGAAAACCTTGTGCCATCCACTTCATAACTAATTCATCGTCTTCCACCCCCAACGAGCCTTTATTAATTACACAACCACAATGTGCAAAACATCGCTTCAAATGTGCTGGCAAGTGATGATAACTCAATCTTAGAGCGGGCAAAATGTAATTTCTTTCTTCTGGCAAGTCCCATATCTCGCTTTTTAGGATTGCTTCCCACTCGACAACATCTACTTTAAAACGTAAGAGACCTGCGAGTGTCTTCACAGCCAAAGGCAATCCTTTGCACTTTTTTACAATTTTCTGGCCTATCCTCACCAAGTCCGGATGTGCATCTGAATCCCCATCTATAAATGCTCGTGTTTTGAACAAAGACCAGCAATCATCATACGGCAGACACTGTAAGAAATAAGTGGGAACCGTTCCCATGTTTAATGAAACACTTTGGCTTCTTGTGGTTACTAGAATTCTGCTTCCTCTTGCCCCAGACTTCAATGGTGCTAGTAACTTTTGCCAATCATCAAAATCCTCAGTCCAAACATCGTCCAACACAAGCAAAAACTTCCTCCCTTTTAGAGCCTCCTTAATACTAGCTTGAATTGCATCCAAGTTGGTAAGATCAGATTTCCGTCCAAGAACAGATTCTGCAATGGCTTTTGTGAGCCTAATTAAATCAAAATCTTGGGACACATAAACCCAGGCTCTCACCTTAAAATGTTTCACCACGCGTTCATCATTGTAGGCCCGTTGAGCAAGCGTCGTCTTCCCAAGTCCTCCCATACCACAAATGGGAACAACCTCATGAATACTTGAGTCGGAGGCCGAAGAGTCGTCGGATGTCAACAAATGGACCACCTTTGCTTTGTCAGCTTCTCTTCCGAATACAATTGACTCATCTACGAAGGAGCTAGTGGGAGGCCGCATTATGAGCCTTTCAGTTTCAGGCCCATGACGTATCACTCTGAGATGGAGGTGATTGTTTTCTGTCACAATCTCATCCAATCTCTCTCTAAGCTCCTTAATTCGAGAACCCAAATTGAAATTGGAACCCAACCGAGAGAACAAGTCGGGCAACTGATGAGTCAGCTTCCTCTTTCTGGTTTGATTCGGGGCTTCTATTTTGGATTGAAGCTCTATGTATGCGAGTTCATCGAGGATGTCCTCGGCGTCGTAGGCAACGTGCTTGAGGTCACTCAGCCACAAACGGACTGATTTCTCCTTGATTTGTCTCTCTTCTGCGTCACTGAGAAGGGCTTCGATTCTGGAGAGGGTTGATTTGAGCTTTTTCGCCTCTTTTTCAACACCGAAGAGAAAGCCTAGTATTTTGAAGAAAGGGAGGGCCAAAGTATCAAACAGACGTTGGAAAAGTGCACCTAAAGCTGCCTCTGCCACCATCGAAGTTCCAGAATCCATGGTTTCTTCCTGTAGTAGCTGAGATAGATGATATGAGATGAGATGAAGCAGAAGGATAGGAAGAAGGGAGAGATGGATACACTAAAAGCCAGGTCGTCTTGTGAGTCAAAAAGATATTCAGTGCAATGGGCCCATAAGAAAGAAAAGCTGGGCTCTGCGATTCTAAAAGGCAGGCCGGCCTGTTTAGTCAAAAAGAACTTTGACACAATTCAAGGAAGTTTCAGATTCCATGCTCCGGTTGGTGAGAAGAGATAAATTACCTACATTTTTACAATTTTTCACTTGAGTGGTGGTTTTGCCAATCGTCAGGTTGATAAATGTAAAAAGACCTGAATTTTTATTAATATTGTATATTCATTAATCCATTTATTTTAAAACATTACATTTTGATGATGTATTTTATAACTGATCAATCTGATGGTGGCGGGCTCTACAGTGGAATTTGGGTTAGGGGAGTCCATCAAATATGAGGGCATCAAATTCTTATAATTCTGGTTTTAAGTATAACCTAATCCATAGGCATCACCGCCTATAAGATGTATGTGCATGAAGTTTGAATTGATGATTTGCTAATCATAGGCATCTCCACCTATATGATATTTATTGAAATAAATATAAAAATATAAAATATTATGCTAAATTTAAAAAAAAAAATTTGACTTAAAATAGTGTTTCATGGCTCCACACAGGCAGAGAACTCAATTGCTCAACAACATTACAGGTTTGCATGTGAGGAGGATTGAACCTAAGATTTGGAATCAGCCTGAAAATCATCTTGGTTTAAATGGTCAATGGGTTGGTCTGTCCATTGTTCATGACAAATTGACTCAGAATTTCAAAAGAAGAAAGAAGTATATTAAAAAAAAAAAAAAAAAAAAAACCTGATCATCGGTACCATTATTGACCTAACTTTGATCTAATTGTTACTTTTTTTTTTTTTGGAAAGTATGCTGGTTTGAATCAGATTTTCAAATATAAACTTTACCAAATAGAATCCAAATAGAATAAAGCACGTGTGTATGAGCAGTTTTAATTTAATATAATTAAAACATAATTCATGTAGATGATCAGCCTATTTGAGGGAAAAAAGGGCAAAACATAATTCAAGTAGATGATCACAATATAATTGGGGCAAAGTTTTAATGATGATGATGAGACCTCTAAAGTAGACTTATCAAATAGTACCATTGACATTCACATCTTTTCCAAACGGTCTAAAGCGTTCAAATTATTTATTTCATTTTAAATTCAAATGCACCCAGAAAGTAGACTTGGCACCTTTAGATATAATTATTATTAAGGATACAACTGTGGACCTCACCAGGTACTAAGAAATTTATTTGTGTTGGATCTAAGTGAATTAGGACTTAAACTTAGACCTGTTATATGGAAAAAAGTTAGATCCTTATTGCATTTTGCAAAGTCTATGTACATGACCTAGAACATTTTATTATTGGGCAAGGGTCTATGTCAATGTTAGAATTATAGGCCTTGGTCTCGATATTGAGGTCAATGCTTTTATATAATTCTCACTGATAATTTTTCATTTTGTTTAATTTTCAGTTATTTAGTTTCACTATAGAGTCCTATATGAAGAGCTTCGAATTGTTCAATTTACTTGGTAGAGTTCTACATTTGTCTTTTATCTTACAAGAATATTCTTAAAAGATATGCAAGTTGCTTAAGTAGTCAAAATTGACATATGCAAAACGCATACGCATGCGAAGGATGCACGGTGTACATACAAGCAAATAATCGATGATGTTTGTATGACATAGAATAGAAAAAAGATAGAGAATAATAAAATCTAACAAATACATTTTTTTTTACTCGAAAACATATTTGTGGAAATCACAAGCAACAAGTAAATATAGCTTAGGTAAGATAATTTGGCCAATAAGCTATTCTGCAGTCTATTCAAACACATTTTTTAGTATAGTCGCTAAATTTTATTGCACTCTATCTTTATTCTATTTCTCCATATACGTATAACCTATGCATGAATATCATGAGAACTACCGATCCAGACTGTTGTAGAGGTTGGATCTCTCCTGAGAAATCACCAGCTATGAAAGCATACGCTCAATTCTCATGGGAATCATTGTAAAAGAACACTTTCCTACACACACACACACACATATATATATATATATATATAAGAAATTCTCAATTACTATCCACTTAAAAAGGGGTGTTTTTGCCCTTTTTAACTTGTCCAATAAAATAATGTCATCTCACACTGTCCATGCCCCTTCAAACAATGTAAATAAAGCATGAGTTGTTTAAGAAACATATATTTTCTTTCTTTTCTGTTCATATTTACATTTATCTTCTTTCTTCCCGCAAACTAACACATGCAAGGAACTCTACATGTGAGCTCCGTGATGAGTGTGAAGATGTGTATTAACATGTTTCTTCCTACAAATTAATATGTAATTCAACAATCGTGTGTACTCTGGTTGGTATAGTGTAAACTCAAAAGCTAGCCGAGTCTTCTTGTGAGTCAAAAAGAGATTCGATTCGACACAATGGGGCCCACAAGAAATATAAGCTAGGTATGCTCCTCGATTCTAAAAGCAGACACCCCCCACGAGCCCACTTGTTAGCAAACTCCATGTTCTTGTGGGTAAGATTAAGATGAGATAAATGCCTACATTTTTCACTCGAGTAGAAGTTTGGCCCACGTTACATTCATAAATGTAAAGGACCTGAGTTTTTACTAATAATAATATTTTGCATTCATCAATCCATTTATAAAACTGACATTTTACATGGTGGTGGGCTTTACAGTGAAATTTGATGTATGTTCATGAAGTCTGAATTGATCATTTGTGGCCCACCGAGTATTAGTAGAAAAGTAGCACAATGACCATTGCTAATCATAGGCATCTCCACCAATGATATTTTCATAAATAGATATAAAAAAAATAAAATATTGTGTTGAATTTAGAAAAAAAAAAAAAAACAATAATTTGACTTAGAGTAGAGTTCCATGGCTCCACACAGAGAGAGGGTTCAAAACAGGATGTGCATGTTTGCATTGCATGTGAGGATGATTGAACCTAAGGGCACGTTTGTGTACATGCAATTGCATGTGAGGAGGATTGAGCTTAAGGGCACATTTGTGTACATGCAATTTCTTTGGATAGTTGAAATTACCACACCATTAAAGTCTATGGTTTTTAAATACCTCAAAAAGGGTTTTCCGCGGATTCATGTTTGGTGCAAATCTTTTTTCCTCAATGAATTGGTGCTAATGATGTTTGATGCGGCTGCGGATTTCTTATTGAAACCTAATATAAAAGAGAAGAGTGAGGAAATTTAGTAATAAAGAGGAGAGAAGTTACATGAGAAAATATACTTCACGTACCTCCATAGGAACTTTATTTTTAGGCTACTCAAGGAAAATGATGACATGGCTTAAAACCATTTCCGCAGAAATTTGCCTCACCAAGCGCATGAAAAAACAGTTTTCCATAGGAAAAAAAAAATTACACTATTGTGCGGAAATGAGTGTCACAAACGTGCCCTAAGATTTGTACTCAACCTGAAAATCATAATTTGTAGAGTCTTTAGATTTCACTTCAATAATAATTTGGGGCAAGTTAGATTCATAACTCTAAAAGAGACTTGAGATCTTAATAATATTGTGTTCATTAACCCATTATGAAAATAACATTTTAATGATGTATTTATAACTAATCAATCTCACGGGACGGTCTGTGATGAAGTTTGATGAGAGATGGTACAAGAAGTGGAAACTTTAGAATTACTTTTATTAGTGAGTTCAACTGACTACTGAGAGATCACCTCATCAAATTTCTTGCGAGCTCCAACCTTTTAAAGACTACAATAAGCTCACTTGCATGTACGACATAAGCGTGATGTCATTTGGGTTAGGGGAGTCCATCAAATATTAGAGCCTCAAATAATTAAAAAACAGGGAGATTGGTCAAGTGGTAAAGAAAATAGGGTGAGTCATCAATAAGAATGGTGAGGATGGTACTCATCTAACTATTTCTGTACAAACAAATAAATATATGTATGTCTAAAACTGTCCAATGGCGAGATATTAAACCAATGGACAAGATTTCATTACACTTGCCGTTGCTAATAATGCACCCATGCATGCCCATGGCCACTAATCAAGCTGACGTCAGTTATTCATTCATTAAGCTCTCCGACTGGCCCTCATATATATATATATAAAAGATCAACCAAAGATTGAGCTATTTGAAAATTTTGATTTGGCTGTATATTATATGATTTTTTCTGAGTTTGATTTGTAATTAATTGCGTTTATTATCAATTAAATAGGGTTCCAAGTAAAATTATCTGATTGTGACAGGATTTTATCTGATTTTCTTTTGAATGTATCGGAGATTCTTTTAAAATAATATGAATTTGGTATGAAAATAAATGGATTTCGCATGATTTTATTTGACTTTAAAATGTATTCAACGTTGTTTTAAATAAGTTTTTCTGAGTTTGCTGTAAATTTATCTGAGTTTTGTATAAGTTATCAGACTTTGGCATTAAGTTATCTAACTTTAAATTAAACTTATCTTTGTTTTGTATGAAAATCATATAAGTTTGATATGAATTTATCTGTGTTTGCTGTGAATTTATCTGAGTATGATATGAATTAAACTGGATTGAGGTAAATTTATCTGAATTTGAGATTAACTTATCTAAGTCTGCTGTGCATTTATATTAATTTGAATGCGTTTTTCTGAGTTTGCTGTGAATTTATCTGAATTTTGTATCAGTTATCAGACTTTGGCATGAAGTTATCTTATTTTAAATTAAAATTATCTTTGTTTTGTATGAAAATCATATAAGTTTGATATGAATTTCTCTATGTTTGCTGTGAATTTATCTGAGTATGATATGAATTAAACTGGATTGAGGTAAATTTATCTGAATTTGAGATTAACTTATCTAAGTCTGCTGTGCATTTATATTAATTTGAATGCGTTTTTCTGAGTTTGCTGTGAATTTATCTGAGTTTTATATAAGTTATCAGACTTTGGCATGAAGTTATCTGACTTTAAATTAAACTTATTTTTGTTTTGTTTGAAAATCATATAAGTTTGATATGAATTTATCTGTGTTTGCTGTGAGTTTATCTGAGTGTGATATGAATTAAACTGGATTGAGGTGAATTTATCTGAATTTGAAATTAATTTATCTAAGTCTGCTGTGCATTTATATTAATTTGAATGAAATTTTCTGAGTTTGCTGTGAATTTATCTGAGTTTTGTATAAGTTATCAGACTTTGGCATGAAGTTATCTGACTTTAAATTAAACTTATCTTTGTTTTGTATGAAAATTATATAAGTTTGATACGAATTTATCTGTGTTTGCTGTAAATTAATTTGAGTATGATATGAATAAAACTGGATGGAGGTGAATTTATCTGAATTTGAAATTAATTTATCTAAGTCTGTTGTGCATTTATATTAATTTGAATGAGTTTTTCTGAGTTTGCTATGAATTTATCTGAATTTTGTTTAAGTTTCAGACTTTTGCATGAAGTTATCTGACTTTAAATTAAACTTATCTTTGTTTTGTATGAAAATTATATAAGTTTGATATGAATTTATCTGTGTTTGTTATGAATTAATCTGAGTGTGATATGAATTAAACTGGATGGAGGTGAATTTATCTAAATTTGAAATTAATTTATGAAAGTTTGTTGTGCATTTATATTAATTTGATGTGAGTTTCTATGAATTTATCTGTGTTTAAAATCATAACCTGTATTTGAAATCATAACCAGTTCACAAAAATGTTATGTCCCATCAATATAAATTTATCTATATTTGATATAAAATTATCTAACTAGATTAAGTTTGGTTTGACTAGATTTGATTTGAATTTATCTGAATCTGATATAAAATTATTTGTGTCTGAAGTAAATTTAAATGAGTTTTTTTGTGATTTTATCTGACTTTATTATGGTTCTATCTAACTTTGCTTTTGGACTGGGATGAGTTTAATATCATTTTATCTAAGTTGTATATGGTTATGTCAAAATCTCTTCTTACTACATTTAAGTTTGAAAGTAATCAGGCAAAGACGATGAATTTGAGCTAAAAACTAGGATTAGATTACATGACACCTTTTCAAACGGTTAGAAGGGCAAATAAGTCATAAAAGTCTGGTGTGGCATGCTAAGGGACCACCGCCTGAATTAATTCCATGCGCAAAGGACTTTAGGCCTTAAACAGTAATGTTGTGTACGGGAGGCCTTACAAGACCAATTTGAGGGACTTTTGGCTAATTTACCCAAGATTTTACCTCACCAAATTTAGACTCCCAATGCATCCTCATAAATTTAGACTCCCAATGCATCCTCATGTGACTCACGGTGAGCTAGTGGCCACTGGGGCAATGGTGGGGTACAGTACAATAATTGCATCCCCATTGAAACTTTTGAAAATAAAAAGTTTACAGATGGATTTTACATTTTTTTCATGGATAATATTTGTGTTTTTCTATTTTTGCCCATCCTCAATTTTTGAAATAACAAGGAAATCGGATGAGAAGAGAGAGCAAAAGTGTCATTTCGAAAATCCAGTGCTGCCTTTTCATATTCCGCATGTGGTGCTCTTCCAAAATAGAATAAATATATTAAAAATTAAAAATTATTTAATAAACATTTTTCATAGAAATCCAATCAAAATAAGGGAGGAAGCTAGTAAAAGTTGAGATTAAAGAAGAAAGAAAAAATTTTATGCAACTTCTTGCATCAAATTATTCTACACCGTCGTTCAGATATCTTACTGCATTAGATTTTAGTGAATGTTTTAATTTCCGCTTTGTCATCGCGTAAGTCTTGCCGAATGCATGACAGGTAGGCTATTGTTGTCACAACGGACCATGAATGGTCAACTCAAGGTCACCGTAAAATTTTACCTCACCAGATTTAGACTCTCAATGTGTCCTCACGTGACTCGCCGAAAAATCATCTTAGATGGACACAAACCAAAAAACGCCCCAGTAGTTCATATGACACGGAAGTGGTCCTTCATTTTTATTTTTGTTTTTAAGTTTTCATTGTCGTCGCTCGTTTAAACCCTACAAAATCCCCGAAACCATATTTTCCCTTTCTTCCTCCCTATCGTTTTCCCCTGTCTGGTGATTTTATTGCCTCCTTCTTCCTCAACAGCCTACAACATTGTCCCGGAGGTCATTTTTCAACCTCCTATGGGTTAAAGCATCATATATTCGAGCATCCCATCATGTGCAAATACTCTTTTTGTGGTGTTTCCATTATTTATTTTTCAAAATGATGACTTGTGAGGACTTCTTCATCTTCTTTCCGTTTCCTTGAATCTTTCAAAATAGTTCTTGAGATTTTTCAAGAGGAGCCGGGAGTTGAATGTGCACTGATTGAATCTTGAAGAGTTTCCAATTGATGTTGTTAGACCTAAAGAGGATGTTGTTGAACCCTAAAGTTTTTTTTTTTTTTTTTTTTTATTTTTTTGCTTCTAATGGGTTTTGGCCTTTTTGTACTGATATGAAACTTTGTTGTATGTATTATTTTGTTAGCCACCCTTTCAATACTACTATTTAGCCATAAATAGCCTAGAAGTTCGCTACTATTAATTCTCCCGGTTCTGAGCTTTTCGTAAGTGAGTCAAAAAGAAATTCAATGCAATGGGCCCATAAGAAAGAAAAGCTCGGCTCTGCGATTTTAAAAGGCGGCAGACCTGTTTAGTCAGAAAGAACCTTGACACAGTGTGCCCACATATATATAAAAATAAAGCTGCCTCTACCAGTGCCACCATTCAAGGAAGTTGCAGATTCCATGTTGTGTGAGGAGATAAATTGTACAAAGGAAGTTGTAGATTTTTTATAGGCCTTAGTCTCCATTTTGAGTCCAGTGCTTTTATATAATTCTCATTGATTATTTTTCATTCTATTTAATTTTCAATTTTTTCGTTTCACTATAGAATCCTATGTGAAGAGCTTCTAATTGTTTAATTTGCTTGGTAGAGTTCTACATTTGCCTTTTATCTTGCAAGAATATTCTTAAAAGAGATGCAAGTTGCGTCAATAGTCAAAATTGACATAAATTTATCAAAAAAAAATTTGAATGGTTAAATTTATCAAAATTGAATGCAAAACACATACACACGCAAAGAATTGTGTACATACAAGCAAATAATCAATGATGTTTGTATGACATGGAATAGAATAAAGATAGAGTATAATAAAATCTAACGGCTACATTTTTTATATTAAAAACATAGTTGTGAAAAGTACAAACAACGAGTAAATATAGCTTAAGTAAGGATAACTTGGCCAAATAAGATATCCTTATATACCGCTTGCGATCTATACAAACACAGTTTTGAGTTAAAAAAAAAAAAAAAGAAGCATTCGTTAGATTTCTTTATTCTATTTCTTTATATGCTTATAACCTATGCACATATATCATGAGAACCACCGATTCAGACTGTTGTAGAGGCTGGATCTCTCCTGAAAAAGCACCGACTACAAGAGCAGATGCTTAGTTCTATGGGAATCCTTGCTGGGCTCTGCGATTCTAAACTAGCCTGTTTAGTAAAAAAAAGAACTTTGACACAATCACTTATAATAAAAATGAAAGTTGAGCTGCCTCTAGTCTATCACCCATTTAAGGAAGTTGCATATTCCATGTTTTGGTAGGTGAGAAGAGATAAATTACCAATATTTTTACATTTTTTCACTTGAGTGGTAGTTTGGCAAACGTCAATTTCATAAATGTAAAAGACCTGAATTTTTATTAATATTGTATTCGTTAATCCGTTTATTAAAAAAATTACATTTTAATGATGTATTTTATAACTAATCAATCTGCTGGTGTATTAAAAAAATTACATTTTAATGATGTATTTTATAACTAATCAATCTGCTGATGGTGTGCTCTACAGTGGAATTTGGGTTAGGGAAGTCCAAATATTAGGGCATCAAATTCTTACAATTCTGTTTTTAAGCATAACCTAATCCATAGGCATCTCCGCCTATATGATGTATGTACATGGAGTTTGAATTGAAGATTTGCTAATCATAGGCATCTCCACCTATATGATAATTGTTGAAATAAATAAAAAAAGATAAAATATTTTGCTAAATAAAAAAAAAAAAGTTGACTTAAAATAGAGTTCCATGGCCCACACAGGCAGAGAGCTCAATTGCTCAACAACATGTATAGGTTTGCATGTGAGGAGGATTGAACCTAAGATCTGGAATTAGCCTGAAAGTCATCTTGGTTTAAATGATCAATGGATGGTCTGTCCATTGTTCATGACAAATTGACCTAGAATTTCAAAAGAAAAAAGAAGAATATCTTATTTTAAAAAAACTGATGATCGGTACCAGTATTGACCTAACTTAGATCTAATATTTAAAACATAATTCATGTAAATGATCGCAACATAATTCATTTAGATGATCAGCCTATTTGAGGAAAAAATGGCAAAACATAATTCAATAGATGATTACAATATAGTTGGAGCAAAGCTTTGATGATGATGACGATACCTCTAAAGTAGACATATCAAATGGTACCATAGACATCCACATAAATTTTTCCAAACGGTCTAAAGTGCACAGACTATTTATTTCATTTTAAAGTCAAATGCACCCAAAAAATAGACTTGTCACCTTTAGATATAATTATTATTATATAAGGATACACCTGTGGACCTCACCAGGCACTAAGAAATATATTTGTGTTGGATCTAAGTGAATTAGGACTTAAACCTAGACCTGTTATATGGAAAAAAGTTAGATCCTTTATTGCATTTTGTAAAGTCTATGTACATGACCTAGACCCATTTTATTATTGGGCAAGGGTCTTGGTCAATGTTCAAATTATAGGCCTTGGTCTCGATTTTGAGGTCATTGCTTTTATATAATTCTCACTGATAATTTTTCATTTTATTTTATTTTCAATTATTTAGTTTCACTATAGAATTCTATGTGAAGAGCGTCGAATTGTTTAATATACTTGGTAGAGTTCTACATTTGTCTTTTATGTTGCAAGAATATTCTTAAAAGATATGCAAGTTGCTCCAGTAATCAAAATTGACATAAATTTATCAAATTTAATTGCAAAACACATACACAGGCAAAATAGTTTTTGTCCATTTTGACTTGTCCAGTAAAATAATGTCATCTCACACTGTTCACGCCCCCTCAAATAGTACAAATAAAGCATGAGTTGTTTAGAAAATATATATTTTCTTTCTTCTCGCTCATATTCACATTTATCTTCTTTCTTCCTGCAAATTAACACATGCCAGGAACTCTACCGTGGGACTCACATCATGAGTGTGAAGATGTGGATTCACATGTTTCTTCCTACAAATTAATATGTAATTCAACAACGGCGTGTACTCTGGTTCACTATAGGTATAGTATAAACTCAAAAGCTAGCCCGGTCTTGTTGTGAGTCAAACAGATATTCGATTCGACACAATGGGCCCCACAAGAAATTAAAGCTAGGTTTGCTCTTCACTTCTAAAAGCAGGCCCCCCACTAGCCCACTTATTAGCAAATTCCATGTTCTGGTGGGTAAGCTTAAGATGATAAAAATGCCTCCATTTTTCACTCGAGTAAAGTTTTGCCCACGTGTTACATTCATAAATGTAAAGGACCTGAGTTTTTACTAATGATAATATTTTCTATTCGTCAGCCCATTTATAAAAATGACATTTTACATGGTGGTGGTCTTTACAGTGAAATTTGATGTATGTAATTGATCATTTGTGGCCCAGCGAGCATTAATCGAAAACTAGCACAATAACCATTACTAATCATAGGCATCTCCACCAATGATATTTTCATAAATAGATATGAAAAAACAAGAAATATTGTGAAAAAAAAAAAAAAACAATAATTTGACTTAAGCTCCACGCGGACAGAGGGTTCAAAACAAGATGTGCACGTTTGCATTGCATGTGAGGAGGATTGAACCTAAGAACACGTTTGTGTGTAGGCAATTCTTATATATATATGAAGCGAACCGGCTTCAATTGTAATTTCAAATTCAATTTTGACCGTTCTCAAATTTTGATGTCCTACCAATATTCTCCGTTGATTTTCATCAATCATCATTAGACCTTTTACTAATATCAGCCATCGTCCCTCATAACTCAACGGATCATTTAGTTCCCGATGCAAAAATAAACGAATCACCTGCGAACAAAAGAAAACAAAAACAAAAAAACTATGTGAAAAGTTATTCTACTATTAAATTTATCGAGGTAGTTTTTGAAAAATGCTTGTTAAACGGTATTTTTTTATAATAAATGAAAGGTTATTAGGACATTCGGGAGAGTGCTTGTGCAAGGGTAGTTTGGAAAATGGAGACTTTCTTTATTGTAACATTTCTGTTTAGTGAATTTTAAAATGATCATATACAGTGTAATTTTTAAATATCCTTTCTATATTTGGGTATTCAGAAATTCTACTAAAATTTAAAGCGACCGAAATTCCTAAAATTAAAATGTTATTTGAGAACTTCTAGACGGCCAAAATCTTCAAATAGTTGGCCACCTCCAAAAAAACAAGACAAAAATCACATCATGTTAAAAAAGTCTACTTAATGTCATTTCTAACCCTTGTGTTATTAATTTTTAAATTTAAATTCTAGTGATGTGGCAAACTGTATTAACCAAGATCACTTCGGAAAATAAAGCCTGGGACGACCCGGACACCACACCACTAGCTCCTGTCGTCTTTTGAGACAAATGTTAATTACTTCGGACCCCACGAAAACCAAAACCACAGAATGATGAATTGAAGTAAAGCATCAAATAAATAGAAAACAAAAAATAGGGAGTTAGGGTGGTGGTCTTTTACTTTTGGGGACTTGATTGGAAATTTTTCTAGTCTTTTGTGGAGATCTATGTTTTTTTATTTATTTAGTGGAGATATGAGGTTAACTTTTTACTGTTCTTTATATATATATATATATATATATATAAGAACGGAATTTCGAATTTATGAACGTTTAATATGATAGGTTAACTTTTATTATTTAGATAATGAAGGTTTTACCTCACTTCAAATTATTTTGCCACCCCATTAAGGAAAATGAGTGGAAGACTTTAAATATCTAGGTAATGAAGGTTTTACCTCACTTCAAATTATTTTGCCACCCTATTAAGGAAAATGAGTGGAAGACTTTAAATATCTAGGTAATGAAGGTTTTACCTCACTCCTTTCTCAATTTCAGAAAGCCAAAGTCAAGCAGATCAGTAGAGAATCCAATTGCCATGCAGACACTCTCGCCAACCTGGCCTCCGCTGTAGAGGCCGAAACGAGAAAAACAGTTGAGGTGGAGACACTGGAAAAACCAAGTATAGAGCTTCAACCACCTCAGCAGGTTCTGTGCGCCGACCTTGGTCCAAGTTGGATGGATCCAGTCATAGCATATCTAAAAGAAAATCAACTCCCTGAAGATAGAAATGAAGCTCACAAGGTCAGGATGAAAGCAGCTCGTTTTTTGTTATCTCCGGATGCGAATCTCTACAGAAAATCCTTCACCGGACCCTATCTCCAGTGCGTCCACCCAAGTAAAGTCAAAAACTTTCTTTACGAAATTCATAAAGGAATATGCGGAAGTCACATCGGAGGAAGATCATTGGCATACTGAGCTATCAGTCAAGGCTACTGGTGGGCCTATATGCAGAAAAACGCTCAGCTTTACGCTAAGGAAATGCGAAAAGTGCCAGAAATTTTCACACTCTCTGCACCAACCAGCATAAGACCTGAGTTTACTTTCCAGCCCATGGCCCTTCGCTCAGTGGGGATTAGACATCGTAGGGCCTCTTCACCGAACTCTAGGAAATAAGAGGTGGCTAGTAGTGGCCATTGATTACTTTACCAAATGGATAGAGGCCGAAGCACTATCCTCCATCACCGAGCAGGATACAAGGAATTTCGTGTGGAAAAACATTGTCACAAGATTTGGAGTCCCTCGAGCTCTGGTTTCGAACAACGAAACCAGTTCGACCCCAACTTCTTCAAAACCTTTTGCTAGGAGCTCAGGATCAGGAACTACTACTCAACTTCAGCCTATCCACAAAGCAATGGACAAGCGAAAATCTCAAATAAGGTGGTGCTGGACGGACTCAAGAAAAGGCTTGACCGAGCTAAAGACAGATGGGTGGAGGAACTACCAAGTGTCCTTTGGGCGTACAGGACTACCCCAAGGCGATCCACTTCGACAATTCCTTTCTCCCTAGCCTATGGAATGGAGGCTGTGATCCCTCTCGAGATCAGCCTTCCAACCCTAAGATCGGACCTCTTCGACCAGGGGCAAAATGAAGTCAATCTAGCTAAAGAACTTGATTTGGCTGAGGAGCGAAGGGAAGCAGCAGCTTTCTGCTTAGCCTCTTACCAGAGACAGTTGGCCAGGGGATACAATCGGAAGGTCAAGGAGAGAAAATTTTCAGTTGGAGAATTGGTCTTGAAAAGGACGCTTCCAGCGGATAAGAATCCAAATGAAGGCAAGCTTGCACCAAACTAGCATGGGCCATTTAAAGTGACCTCGGCAACCGGAAGATCAGCTTACAGGCTCGAAAGTATGGATGGTAAAGAGTTACCACGACTGTGGAACGCCACGCATCTCAAGAAATACTACTTCTGAAATGTACCCAGCTATTGAATCAATGAAAGAAACTCTTATGAAAAGATTTGCCTCGTTTCCCTCTAAGTTATGGAGCTCAGTTCGGTCACGGGACCAACCATCTTCAGCTCGGTTATGGAACCAACTGCCTAGGCTCGGTCACGGAACCAGCCTTCCTCAGCTCGGTTATGGAATCAGCTATTTAAATCGCCAAGTTATGGAACTCGGCGTCAGCTTGGTTATGGAACCAGCTGTCTCGGTTTGATCACGGGACCAACCATCTTCAGCTCGGTTGTGGAACCAGCTGCCTAGGCTCAGTCACGGAACCAGCCTCCCTCGGCTCGGTTATGGAACCAGCCATTTAAATCGCCAAGTTATGGAACTCGGCGTCAGCTCGATTATGGAACCAGCTGTCTCAGTTCGGTCACGGGACCAACCATCTTCAGCTCGGTTGTGGAACCAGTTGCCTAGGCTCGGTCACGGAACCAGCCCCCCTCGACTCGGTGATGGAACCAGCCATTTAAATCGCCAAGTTATAGAACTCGGCATCAGCTCGGTTATGGAACCAGCTGCCTCGGTTCGGTCACAAGACCAGCCATCTTCAGTTCAGTTATGGAACTTCGGCCCTGTTGTACAAAGTTCTTAGTTATGAAACCCAGCAACTATCTTAGTTTGGTTGTGGAACCAACTATGACAAGACCTTTAGGCCAAGCTTGGTTGAGCTAACCTCTTCCTGGTTACAGATTCAAGTATGTCTGCCCAATGATTATCTAACAGTTCCAGTTAGAGAACCGAACTCAATTATTACATTCCTACACCAAGCTCGCATCCTATACCGAGGCCAGTGGTTAAAGGAATGAACTCAGTCACTTGGCAGAATTGCAAAAAGATAGAGGAAAAATCTGAAGGCAAGAATTTCTATTTCATTGAATGAAAACATTTATTACAAATCTTCTCAAAAATAGAAATACAGAAATCAAGCACACATGCCACTATCGGAGGAAGCAAGAAGACAAATATGAAAAAAAATTCTATTTCATTGATGAAAAGAATGGTTACAAAGATCTGTACATTTTAATTTTCCATTACAAAAAGAGAAAAAAGATACATTATTTCTTCGAGACGCCCTCTACTGCAGCTTTATTAATAGGAGGAATAGGACCGGAACCACCAGAAGCATCGGGCGTAGGACGAGCCCGGATGCCTTCAGCAGAATTCGTAGGCGGAGGAAGAGGACCCGAGGCTTCGAGGGGGCCTTCGGAAGAGTTGGAGGCAGGCTCTGGCTCGGGATCAGGCAGGGCAGGCTGAAACTCAGGTAGATGCTCATAAATACGGTGTTCTTCCGGAACCCCGTACTCCATCAGCGCATCTCTGCCTCCCATTTGATACAGCAGCGGGCTCAGGTTCCAAATCTGAGCCACGTACTCTGCCGTTGCCCAATCCACTCCCTCCTTATAGGCATGAGTGACCTCGGCCCAGGAGGAAGATTCGGCCTTGGCCCCGCTCCTTCTTCAAGGACTCGAGCTGAGCTTCCTTTCTTGCCAACTCAGTCTCCCTCTTCACAAGCTCGCTTTCCAATTCATGCACCCTCTTTACTTTAGCCTCGGTCGCGCCCTTTAGATGATTATTCTCAGCTCGCAGCTTGATGATTTCGGCCTTCGCTGCCTACTGCGAGTTCGGCGTTCCTCCCCTTCGCCTTCTTCAGCTCTCCGGCGCTGGCTTCTAAGGCCTCTCCTATCCTCCTCTTTTCGCCCTCCAGCTCACTAAGCCTTGCGGCAGTCCTCTCGGTCCTCTCCAGTATTACCTGCAGCTTCTGCACATTCTGTGAAAGAAGAGAACATGTCAAACAAGCGACCGAGATGTAATACTTAAAGAAAGAAAAGACTAAGACTCACCTCGATCGACGCCTTCATTGACGAATAAATCAGGCTCAGTTGGCCGGCCTTACTATGCTTCTCCATATCCTTTGGGAGAGCACAGGCCCTGGCAACCACCGAGATAGTTCCAGAGCCGGTCCCTACCCGATCCTCTTTTTAAAAATTGGCCGGGATTGATCTGGAAGTCGAGCCTGAAGTGGGGTGGCCCGTCATGCGGGCACTGCAAGGCCGCTTCAGTGGTCGGCTCCGGCTCACCCTCCACCTGGGGCCTTTTTTCGGGTGGGGGCCTCTCCCCCTCCTTTTCGATCTCGGCCGCTCGCTGCTGAGCCTTCTTGATCGGCTCCTCCGACTTGCTCCTCTTCTCCTGATGAGGGCCTTGGGCACCTTTCTTCCTTGAGAAGGATGAGGCCCCGGTCGCATTTGAGGAACCAGAGGGGACACTGGCTGAGGACCTAAGGGCGGTGCCAGACCCGCTGGGGGCACGCTTTGGAGCAAGCAGTGCTCGGCCTTTGAAGATCATGGCCCCCAGGTCCTTGATGGGAGGTCGCTGCCCGTCCATCTCTTCTTCTCCTCCTCCTTCCGGGTTTGGAGGAGGGTTGTCTTCAATAATCCTGATCGGATCGGAGGCCTCGATGCCCAAAAACTCTTGCCCGCTGGTCTCGGCTAGGGCTAGCACCACCTCCTCGATCGGCTTGGTGGGAAGCTCGATCGTCCTCTTGACGGAAGACTGGTACCTCGGCGTGTACCGGAGCAGGGAGAAGGCAGCTCGGCCTTCGTGACCGTGGTAATTGTATACTTTCTGGAGCCAAGCCTCGTTCCTTTTCCAACTGTCTAGGGTGGCCTCTTTTCTCCTTCGTTGGACGCCTACACAGCAAACAAGAAGGAAACATCAGCTCGGCAGAATAATAGTGAAGTGAATACAACACCCTAGAGGAGATGAGTATTTAGTCGGGGGAGTCCCAAGTTTCCAGGGAATCTGAATTCTCCTTGCGACCTCGGTCTCGGACGGCCCGAACTCCCAATTCCCCTAGACGAGCAGGCGTCCGTCCCCGGCATACTTGCTCAAGTCCTCCAAAGCAGTCACCAGGGGCGACATTTCACCTTCACCCGGAGGTAATATGTGTCCTCGCCCCCTACCGACTTGCAGATGTCATAGACATCCTCGATGTCGTGCACACCGAGATTAATATCGAAGATCTCGTTGAGCTCGGCGATGCCCATGATTATATTGAAACCGTTGGGCATTAATTGGAAAGGGCAGAGCCGCCAGGTGCTCAGGCACGATCGGAGAAGGGGATGGACGGGGAATCTGACCCCGCCTTCGATAATCGATACCAAAGGAAAGGGCATCCACTTGTGGGAATGGAAATGACCATCAAAACCGCCCTGGAAGCCACCCGACTTCACCAGAACGTCGTCTGGTATCTTATATGCATTCCTGAGCCCCTCCAGGGCTTGAGGGTTCTCCACCCAATGATTGTAAATCCCCATTTCTAAAGACTAGAAGGGTAAGAAACGATGGACGAACGGAACTCAAAACCCTAGAAGGCAGAAGGACAGGAACCCTAAAAGGAGACGAAAGGAGCAAGGAAAGATAAGGGAAAAGAAGACTCATAGAGGGGGCAAGGGATTCAAAAAACGAGGATCTCCGGATTCGCTGAGTTCTGGTCTCGGCAGAGTATCTTCTCCGGCAGAGTTTCGTTCCAAGCAAAAGCAAAAGTAAGAAAAGGAAGAAGGGGCACCCCTATTTATAGAGGGAAGAAGCGCCTCTTAAAAGCACGCGTGCGAAACGTCGCTTCGAACTTTCCATGCGTCGCTTCGGTACAAGCAGCAACCAAGCGGAAGATGACACGTGACACCGCCAGTTCATCCCCCGTAATAACTCTGACGCATCATTAGTCGCCTCGGGCATATGAAGCGACGTTCACGTGTCCAGCCAGACGAAATGATAAAGACACGCCATTTATTGCCTCGGGCAGACAAAGCGGCATCGTGATAAGGATCAGACGCCAGCAGACGTCATCGATTAGCACCGAGATGGGATATGGGCGCAAAATTGTTTTCTCATCTCTTAGCTCCCGACCTCAAAGAACATGAAAATTCCAGAAGGTCAGGAGCTAGGGAGCAATTGTATGGGGGCATTTCCTAATGCTAGAATAATTCTTGGTCTCGGTCTTATCCAGCTCAGCAGAAGCGCCAGCTTGGAAAGTTCCAGAGACCCATTCCAGTGGAAATATTTGTAAGGCGCACCTCGGTCTCAGCCCTAAACGTGACCTCGGTCTCTGCTGTCATTCGGCCATAAATGCATTGCCAGGATTTGACAGAAGAATGGGCGTTGAACCTAGATAAGTAGCCAGCCTTATCTCGCGGTTCCGTCCGCATCCATTGAGGCGAAAAGCAGGTTGATGGACTTCCCCTTTTTACCTACCACCACTCAAGAAGGGTCTGATGGGACCCCTGTTCCAATAGTCAACTCTCACGCCTATATATATGCATGAGGTAAAACCACCAAAAGTATGCAAGTAGAGATAATACACATATTCTCTCTTCTCCCCCATTCACTCCTCCTTAGTTCAGTCACCAAACTAACTAAGGCATCGGAGTGGCTTCGGCTGCCTACAGCCAGGGGCTCTGACCTTTGTCTTTGCTTTCCCTTTCAGGTTTCAGGAGGCTAATCCTTTTCCAAATAATCAAATCAAGAGCCTAATCCTCTCCTAATCAAGTCCGTAATTTTTAGGCACTTACAAAAACCCTTAGCTATTAATGTCTGAAGTGAAGAGGTGCAATAGGAATAATTAAAAATATCAACAATCAGAAACTTTCTTTTAAAAAAATGCAGACGCTTTTACCTGTAATGTTAACAGAGTTTTGGGCGTTTTCGCTAGTATACCTGTTAACTGCTCTTAGCATGCGAAAGGATCTAACCAGGTCCCTGATTGATAGGTGGACAATGGGAAGCAGAGCAAACTACATCAGTTTTCCTTTTTCCAATTGCATATGTTCATCTACAGGTCAACAGGTAGCATGGCAGCAGTACGCATAAGTTAAATTTCACTACAAAAATTACCATTAAGGTTAATAGGTAAAAAGATAACAGGTTTCGACAAGTAAAATGTCAGGATTCAACTCTTGACCTCAGCAATACTGAGATAATCATTAAACTATGTGATGACTGTATAAAAGAAACATAAAATTAACTAGTTGATGAAGGATACGTATAGGAGGAATTACCACCGATAAGTGAGCGAATGATAGCTGCATGCAAGGCATTCATTTTGTTCCTTCCTCGAAAAGAACCAAGCAGGGACAACTTTTAAGATGTGGTCAGCAATTTTGAAATGCATTTTATCTGCAGAAAGGAACAAGGGAGATTCCCCTGCATTGTTTGTGAGCATGACTAATTCTGCATCTTTCTGCATAAGAAACTCCACAACCTCAGAATAACCTTTTCGGGCAGCTTCGTGCAATGCTGTGTTCTTCATATTATTCTCCGTCCTCATCACCCTTTCATTTGCGTCTACTTCTACACTCCCACGACTTTCATAATTTATTATGATTTTAATAAATGTCTAAATTTCCTAACCTCGCTGAAATATGCAGTGGGGTGTCCACCTTTCGAATTCTGTTTATATGGGAGAGATGGCTGCAAATTCATGATAATTTTTGCTATCTCATTCCTTTTGAATTTTGCTGCAACATGAAGAATGGTGTCTTGCTGCTGGGATGAAACCTGGATCAATATATTGGCATTGGATCTTGTGAGTTCCTCTCAAACAAACTCTGGTCACCAGATATTACTGCTCCGTAAAGCCTATGATCCATTTTAATCCTTTAATCTCTCCTTAAAGCTAATCTTCAATCCAGCCACTTATTGATATAATTGTACAAACAGTGAGGTTGCGAGTTCGAACCCAGCCAGTCAGAACCTTAAAAAATAAAATATAAAAGATTTTATGTTGATAAATGTTTACTCTTATATTGCTCGATCATGAGCGCAAAAAATAAAATAAAAATAAAAAATCATGCACATCAGAGAATTGATCAGGGGGTTAAATGGAATTTGTGTTTTGTTTTGAATTGGTGACAAATGTAATATAGTTTGTTATAATTATAAATAATTAAGCTTGATGACAAGTATAATAATATGCATACCTCTGTAGCCAAAGCTAAACGATATTATTGCAACTTGAGAATTTTGGGAATCAATAAAGCTTGGGAATCAATAAAGCCAGTGAGACTTGTTTGGTTGTTGTCACTAACTTGTAGCTCCTAGATGTCCAAATATATGATTTTATATGGGAGCCAAGGAATAAATTGCTCTATACTCTCACTCAAGAGTCAAGAATATAATATGCTTGAGTACGAGTATAAAGCATTTTATTCTTTGGTTCTAAAACTGTGAATATTGGACTACTCTAAGCAATGGATCTATTCTCATCAACTGAATATTTTACTGTTTATAGGTTACATTTCTTTCACATTATAGGAAGAGGGTCACCTGTGCAACTTTAATAGCTTAGGCTATTTTGGTTATAAATCATACAAGTAACCCATTTTATCTTACTAATTAATAATCTCATAATGTTAAGGTAGTATCGAATAATGTTGGTTGCATTTATCAGACTGTTTTCTTCAAATACAATAAAACTCATGAGGACTTGCAAGAAGGGCCAAAATAATAGAAAGCATCTGCTAGCTATAAGACACTTACTCAATTACACAGACTGAAAAAATATGTAGAGTTGGACTGCTAAGAAGAAACAACCAATTATGAGAACCACTATAGCTAATGCAACAGATTCAGTTAGCACTGCATAAGACCCTGTAATAAAAGCTGTATGCATTGCGCACACCGCCCAGTTGGTGAGTGCTATAGCAATATATGTCCGGCTTTGAAGGGCACGTGTGTCCGTCAACATGGAATTGAAATTATGGAGACTAATTGAAGCAGTGGAGCAACAAAATGCTACAGCGTTAGCTACTATAAATGCCCTGAAAGATGTATTCCTTCTCAGAAGAATTGGCATGCCCTCTTCAGGTCCTTCGCTCTTGAAGCCACCAGGAACTGTAAAAGCTGCTGCAAACGAGACGGTAGCAATTAGCGTTGCAACCAATATATTGGTGTTGCCTACATTCCTGAGAAGAGCATAATACGATTCAGCTCTTTTAACTGCATGCCGTTCAGCTTCATGGAGTGCCTTGCCCTTTTCAAGCTCTTCGTTTCTTGTTTCTTGTGGGTTTGCCTCTGAATGTTTTCTGTTGAGAACTCGGTCTAGGCTTGCCAGACCACCCGCAAATGATAAGATTACCATCATCCAGACCTTTCCATAGAATGTAAGTTCCATATTTGAATGAACCTTGTCCATTACAGCAGTACCCTCATTGTTCAAGGTTGTCTTGTCTGCCCTTCCATCATTTGTCAGCAACTCAAAGATCTTCCCATTCCCCTGCAAAGCAGCAAGATGCAAAGCTGTATTGCCTTCATTATCTTGTTGATTTATGTGATCCTCAGAAACCTTTTCCAAAATAAACTTGACTGCCTCAATGTTGCCCCTTGCAACAGCAATGTGAAGTGCTGTTCGACCACATTTGTCCTCAAAATCCCAAATATCAGGACAAGTTTCCTCAATCTCTCGCAATAAATGGACTCGTCCTTCTCTTGCAGCTATATGAAGGGCAGTCATTCCCTCTTCGTTTTTAATGTAAGCAACGGAATTATTGGCTAATAGCAAGTCTTTGACGAGATCCAAATCATCCCAGTGTGTTGCAAAATGAAGAGGAGTCCACCCGAAGTTGTCGGCTTCTGAGATTGCAGATGGACACTTTTCCATTAACTGTTTGATGAAATCTGAACATTGAAAGAAACCACATTAATTAGTGAACACCAAAATTTTTTCTTAAAATTCAATTGTGATTACCTTTAATGTTGATGCAGTTTTGGAGCCCTTGGTGAGTATCCTTTTTCCATGTTCTAATGCAAAAGCCAAAGAACCTGCGAAGGTCCTTGATTGAAAAATGGAAAATGTCAAAAAGAGGATTCTGCAGCCTTGTGCTATGGAGATCCAAATCTTCATCTGCAGGGCAGCATGCCATGTGGTAATAGTTAGGCTAGAAAAATTGCCAACAGGTTTAAAATGTTAAATAAATGAGGCCATTAGCCTTGTTGTTGACTGTCTAACTCGTAATACAGGATGTCAAGAGTTCATGCTAATTCCAACAATAAAAAAGAAAGAAAGAAAAAGAAATACCTTCAATGAAGGTGCGCATGACAGCTGCATGCAAGGCATTCATGCCGTTCCTTCCATTGAAAGAGCAAATTGGAGCAGCTTTTAAGATATGGTCAGCAATTTTCAAATGCATGTTATCCACGGCAATGAATAAGGGAGACTCCCCTGCCTCGTTTATGAATTTAACCAACTCTTGATCATTCAGAATCAGCACCTTCACGACCTCATAATGACCTTTTCGTACAGCTTCATGCAGTGCTGTGTTCTTGGCATTGTTCACCATCCTCATCAGCCTTTTCATTTGCTTCAACTTCAACTTCTACGCAATTTATTAGTAGCTCTACCATGTCTAAACTCCCCAGCCTTGCTGCAATATGCAGCGGAGTGTCACCCTTTGAATTTCTTTTATAAACCAGCGATGGCAGCAGGTTCATGATTTTTTTTGATACATCTTTCCTTCTGAATTTTGCTGCAATATGAAGAATGGTGTCTTGCCGCTGAGATGTAACCTGAAGCAAGACATTTGAACAATTAGAGGGTTCAAGTTCCCTGAAAAAATTCTGATTATCAGAGATCACTGCGCGGTAGAGTCCAAGATCCATATCAATTGAATGTCTACTCGAAGCAGAGCAGTATGCAGGGAGAACTAATAATCCTCCTGCCACTTTGTTCATGGAAATTGATAAATACACCCACCCTATTTACGGCTTACACCCACCTATGGCTATGACATGACCTGACCATTTAGTGGATGGGTTTGGCAAGAAAGAGAGAGTGGGAGGTTCTGGAGCTGCTATATTTTTTCGCCTCGGGAGTCGCACTAAGAAGAGAGAACTCATATAGGCCAGGTAGACCGGACCATGACCGCGCCAGAGCCCAGCAGCTGAGACTCGCCACGGATGACACTGCTCAGGCTACTGTACTGCTGACGCAAACCGGGCCCGGTCAACGGTCAGCTATGAACTTTGACCGTCCATAACTCGTTCATCCGGACTCCAATGGACAAGTAGTTTGGTTCTGCGGAATCATGGTGACGAGCACTACCCAATAGAGTTGAGAAATTTGGGATCCAATAATTAGAATTTTTTTGGACTAGATACAGTCATATTTGACGCTTGAAATTTGTGGCGTGATATTTGGATCATGTGAGTTTCGATGGACGATCCGTTTGTGCCTGCGGACTCCTGACAACAAGATCTATACAGAGGCAATGAGAAATTAACGATCTTTACGGTTAGAAAAGTTTCTAGTCAGCGATCACTGTCGATAATTGTTTCTGCTTGGTTCCCGAGAATGAAGGGAATCAGACTCAATGAACATACGAATTAACACGAGTATTTGTTGCAACTAATGGCAGACACGTCCGGATTTCGCTTCTTCAATGATGTAAAGATATCTCGTGGCTTCAAATTTTTCGTTGACAGATGTACCATCAACTGAATTTCGGATTCAGAGAGCCGACCGGGGTATGGATGTCCTTCCATATATGATGCAGGGGCATGGTTATGTGTTCCACATACCATCCTTGTCATCCAGTCATCACCTGTTCGCATTTTCACCCATTTCACTCTGAAAGGACAATCAATTTTTTTTGTACTTGTAACCTTCGTGGAAGTTTTCTTACTTCTGTATGTGCCACCGCGATCACATTGGAACAACAGTCTATGACTCTTCCCGATTATGCTAGTCTCTGACTTTTTAATGACAATGATATATCATAAATTGCGTCCAATATTTTGAATCCTATCAATTAGAGATTGACGAGAATTGAATACCTGAAAATGTATTAATTCTATTAGAAATTAACAACTTTTTATTAAAAATTGACAAAATAAAACATAATTGGAATTGAGTTAATATCATACCATGTCGGTGGAAAATTCATTTTTTATATTTTCATCCACATTTTCGTCTTCTTGTATTATTTCGTTTCTGAGAATATCTTCATGACAATAATATACATTCACTTGAGCATCTGCAATTAATAAAAAATATTTCCTGAAATAATTAAAGAATTGTATATTGACCCGATCACTTGAACCACTTAACAATCGCAGATCATTGGCCCAAATCCTTAGTTGATCCAAATTCATATCTTCTGCTGGTATGTATATTACCAAGAAAAACTGAAAAATAAAGTTCTTTGGCCTTTAGTACTGGCCAAGTGAGCCTATGACATCTTGGGTTTGGGTCGAGCCCTTTAGTACTAGCCAACCACTTCTGAAGTTAAAAATTAAAAGTCAAAGAATATATTCCTTGAAAACAGAGAATACATTCCCTGAAACTAAAGTGGGTAGATGTGAACACCAACATATGCCATATAATAGTATCCTGTCAATTAACACCAAGCAGAACTGAAAAAACAAAGTTCTTTGGCATGTGAGCCTGTGACATCCTGGGTTTGGGTCGAACCCTTTAGTACTAGCCAGCTACTTAAAAGTGAAAAACGTGTTCTTTTATAAAAAGTCATATATCGTCACATGTGATTACTTCTTTTTCAAACTTTTAGACCAACTTAGATGGGAATTGCATCACCTGCGATTAATGCCCTACTTACATTGGAAAAGTCTTTATTTAAATTTAGTAGATTTGTTTTTTAAATTATGAAGATTTTATTCAACATAAAGAGAGCACATTATGTAGAGCACATCTGATACACCTTTTATTCTTTGATAAATCTGATATCATGGGATATGACGAAAAAAAAAGGTCAAAGAAAAAAACATTGACCCATTGACCCGTGTCATGAAATTTTTGAATTTTGATTAAGAATTTGGAAAAATCAAGTTGAAGAATGACTAATACGTGGAAACCCCTATCTATTTACTAGAGGAGGGACCATGTCATCGTATTCGTCCAGCGCTTAATTAACCATGGGGTGGGTGTGGGCCCAGATTGTTAGGACTCCCATCAATTCTCTTATTTTTCTCTTCTGTGAGTGTAGGCTTCACCACCTGAGTGTAGGTTTCCCATCACTTCTTTCGTTTTTGCCTTTCTCTTTGGACGTGGAGTCCTGCCCTACTATCTGTACTATACCTATTTACATAGGTAGGGTGGGTGTAGATATTAACACCTTTGTTCATTTATGTCACGATAACATTAATCATGTAGACAGGAAGTAACTTTTACTGTGTTAGTTCATTAGTTGAATATTTATTTTTCACTTTATAGTACGTACGAGAGTAAGGGAAAAGCAAAAGTGTGTATTTCGACTGGCTGCACTACAGGGCTAGTTACTGACCGCTGGATTATGATCTTGGCACCGTACATTGATGGGCAAAAAAAGTAATAGAAGAAGAAGCAAGAATAATTTAGCTTTTATGAGACTATAACCACCTTCTTTATCTTTAATTGATACCATTAATTATACACAGAAAGCTAAAGTTGTCAGCTTTATTGAAGTTAACAAGAAAAGAAGAGAAGATTACAGCATACATATACATAACAAGAACAAATTAATGTGGGAAATATTTAATTGATCTATTAATGGAAATCATGGCTTGATTTATTACAAAAAGAAAAAGAAAGATAGAGAGAATGTAGGGTGATCGAGTGCAAAATATTTTATCTTCTAACTTAAAGGAGGAAATAATAATATAATATGAGTACCTCGATCTCTAGCCAAGATTAAATAAAGCAACTTCAGTTTTCAGAAGCAACATCGGCTATCCCTATTGTTTTCTTTGAGAAATGTGATGAACATAGACCCACATGGGACGGGTGTTCAATAATATGTTTATATATATATATATATATATATATATAGAAAGCAGAGCATAAATTAATATGTAATTGTAAATAAATTATTTTTAGGTCCATTACTTGGACCACAAATTATTATCTTTCCCGAAATGTGGTCATTATAGGAATTCCGTTTTCATAGGATATATACTATTAATTACTCAAAAACCGATTTCTTAATGAGATATATTCCATAATATTTTCTACCATGATGGACGGTTGAGATTAAGTCTAAGGAAATTCTAATTGAAAATTCGGTCCTCTCTCCACCTATAAAATATAGCATTTTGTCCATCACAAAGGCTACACATAAACTCAACACATTAGGGTTTATAGGCAAGGAGAGAGATACCGGAATCATTCACCTAGCCTCTTTTTCGACGGATCTCAACATCAATCAACAATAGCACCAGACAGCAGGATCGGAAACCTTTCTGCATCAGGATGTCCGGAGGTACTCTTCAATTTATTTAATATTAAATCCTACACGTGATTATCATAATGTACAAGATCTTAAGGTTCATATTAATAATATAATAACAGTAATCTCACTGGAGAATCTATAAAAGCTTAAATAGACTACTCTCCGAAATGGATCTATTCTCATCCAGTGAATGGGAGGTATAAACTATAGAACAATGAGAAGGGGCCGAAGGGGCAAGTTTCCTCGCTTGCCGTTTTTCTCGCTGAAAATTTTAAAGTCTTGAAAGTTGAACGGCTTCTTAAAATGCTTTGTTACAACATGTAAATTTTCATTTATAGTCGCCACTAAAATTTTAGTTTCATCCCTGGTTGTTAGTAGAGGTAGCCATTGGGTGGGTTGGGTCATTTTGAGTTGAGTTATCTCGGATTAGAGAGAAAATTTTGAATCATTTTGGATTCGGATTATATGGAAATCGAGTTATTTTGGTTTTTAGTTTTTCATGTTTGACCATCAAGTCATTCGGGTTCGATGCTCTATTAAACTTAATATCAGATAATTTCAGGTTAGTTTTCAAGTCATCTCGGGTTCTGAACGTTTAGTTTCGGGTCATTCAGGGTTGGGGTCATTTTGGTTTCAGATCAATTCGGGTTATGGGTCATTGACTTTTTTTGTCAAATTGAATTGCATCAGGTCCAAATCAATTTTGCCACCTCTAAAATTGTTAAAATTTTGATATAACTTATATATATATATATATAAAATAATCTGTGTAGTGACTGACATATATCTCATGTAATTTTGTTATACCCCGATCCAAACTAATCATGATTAAGGCTAATTAATTGATGTTAATGCTAATTAAAAATGAGTAATTGGGTTAATAAAGACTAATGACCATATAGAGACAAATTAGTTTCAAATGGTGCATTAAGCTTAATGAAATGGAATTGAGTTGGTTAAAAAGAGCTTAGACTCAAACAAGGTAAGCTAAGGACTTTTTCGTAAATATGAGTTTTCGCGTATTTGGTCGAACACGGAAATTCTTGATACGAACGTGTGTATCTCGAATAGTACGTTAACTTTCATAATAGGCGTGATTCCATTTGACTTCAAATGGACCAAATGAGGCTTCATTTGACTCAAAATGTAATTTGACTTATTAAGAGGGGGTTTTGGTGTGAGAAGACCCTATATTAGAATGAGATAAGGGAGATGATCTCATTACACTCCAAGCAAAACCCTAGACACCATTCCTCTCCCTTTCTCTTCCATTCTTCCTCATCAAGAGTGAGATTATGGGGATTCAAGTGGTTTTGAGAGAGAGGTTTCATCTTCATCTTCTTCCTCAAGCCATTTTTCCCCCATTGTTGAAATATAGAGCTTGAGAAAGATCTCAAGGTTTCTCTCATTGAGCTACAAGTAAGTACTTGAAACTTTTAATGAGTTTTCAAGTTATAATGAGTGATTAAGCATTGGTGTTAGCATAAATTGCTTGTGAGATGTATATTTATGGTTTTATGGATTAGGGATTGAGTTTCAGGGAAGACTTGTGTCAAGCCAACTAGGAAAGAGGGCTTTTTGCTACTAAGCTTCATAAGAGGCAAGTATAAGCATTTGATTGTAATTAATGTTATACATTGTAGAAGTTCATGGAACTTCCATGATTTGTGCATTTTCCATGGAATTTGAGATTGTTATGGTTTGTATGAGATTGTTAATAAATGATTAGAAGTGTTGTTGTGAATGGATGGTGTGCGAGGAGGGAACATGAGGTTCCAATACTATTGTAGGTTGTGGATGAGTAATGGAGAAAGGAGGGTAGAAGAAGAGAGAGAGTATCAGATTTTCGAGTTGAGCGAATAGAACCTACAATAGTATTAGAACCTCATGTTCCCTCCTCGCACAACAGTTTGCTCGAGCGAACACCAAGGTTCTGTGACAGAGTGAACGTTCAGAAATTCAGAATTCTGGATAGTTCACTCGAGCGAATATGGAGTTCGCTCGAGCGATCAACATTCTGTGAGGTGTCCACTCGAGCGAACTTGGACTCGTTCTAGTGAACCTGGTACAAGTCCAAACATTAATTGTAAGTGAAATTTTGGCCAATCGATCGGACCAGCGGATTTTGGATTTTTACTTAGACTTGGAGTACTTCTTGTAGGCATAAGTACTCCTTAAATTAGTTTTAAACAAAACTTCCATGGGTGATAATTATGGGGACTATGCAATGCACATATTAAATATAAAATGTGATGTCCATCGAGAATAACACGTGCATTTGGAAACCAACGGTTACACCCAAATGGTTGTTTAGATTTGAGACAGAATCAAGTAGAATAATAAGTGATTAGTAAGTACTCTCATTGTATCGTATTCCACATTGTTGGGTCCCAATCTAGTGAGATTGGCATTACCATTATTTCCCTTCTCTTATTATGAAGAGAGTTATTGAATTGAATTGAATTCAGAAATTGTTTGCTTATTGGAAACCATTAGTTCTTGAGTCTGACACTACCTAGCTATGGTATTAGAACTTTAAATGAGTTCAATGAATTAATAAATGAAACAAATGACTATTCCTACTGCAATATATGGATTTGGGGCGTTTTGGAGCTCCGTGGTGATGCTAGTTGTCCTTGGCCCGAACACTAGTAAGTCCCACATATTCCTATCATATCTATTGGTATAAATTGATGCCTTCCATTTGGAAGATGAATCCTTCCTTTGAGGGAAGATGGTAAATGAAATGAAATGAAATGAAATAGAGTAAATGAATGAAATGAAAGCTATGGTAGTGTCACCTTGTACATGCCTACTGATTGACTCTTAAGTTCACCTATTGTCATTGTAGGAATTATCTAGACTTGTCTAGAATCAAATTGTTACTAAATAGATTTGATGAATTCAATATATGTACTAACATGTGCTATTACAAGATCTGTTTATACATTGTTGAACCGTTGTTCATTAGTGTTATTGATGGCATTACATGCCCAATTGCCCTTGCCGGTGCAGCAGCACCTCCGGCGGCAGTGGAGAAGACCGCTCCACTTCCTCATGTAGGTCTAAATGAATGGAACGGTCCGGATACCATTTGATATGGGTATCTGAGTGCGAAAAGGAACTATAATATTTTGAAAAGTTATTTTTATATAATCATTTTGAGTTGTCATTAATTGTTATTGCACGATGTTTGGGATATGCACCGATTGACACCCAAATGATGGGAATGATACATATATAAGGACTTTATTCTTTTGTATACATGTAAATCGTAATTTGATATTGTCAAATATATATGTTTCCGCAATATTGTGTATTCGACAGGTTTATTGATAATGTTATCCATTGTGGATTCCGTTTTAACTTCTGTTAATTCGGAGTTTACGGGAGTAAGTATGGGCTCACGGCTCGGGGTTATCGGAATTTGAGCCCGAGTCGTGACACCGAATAACAAAAAAAAATATATTTGGAAAACTCCAGTATTTTGTATTTTTTTTCAGAGAATCAATTTGACCGTAGAAATAACCCAGAGTGAGGTGAAAATTTGAGGTATCCTATAAATAGTAAGGATGTTTGTCTTAATGATTGTAATTTTTAATAGATCAGGTCTATCGTAGTGTTCCACTCCATTTACATTACGATTTATAAAAGTTAAAGCGACACACAAAACAGAAAAAAACCTGATTCCACCCTTTCTCCCTTGGCAAGCGTGCATGGTAGCACATTGGTTACATGAAAAGTTTTTTGCCGCCTCTTTCGCTCCACGCTATTGTCACAAGTTTTTCTTTCTTCAATAATATTGTCATTTTCTTGTTAATTATGAAACTTAATATTTTTATTTACCAATTCCATATTTTATAATTTGAGTTTAGTTTTATTGTAAAATGGTTGTCATAGAAAATTAATGACTATATAGGAAATCATATAAAATAGTATTTCAAAAGTTTGATCATGTATGCTTAAAGTACAATGCATAAGTATAATAATAATAACAACAGTATTTATAGGGGTCAATATTATGAAAATATAGTTATTTTTATAAATACCTCATAGATAAATTCCAACTCCCGATCAATATTCCAAAGTGGGGCTGGGTCCCTTCCTCATTAACTAATTTTAAGTTTTTGTTGATAACTATTAACAAAAAGAATCTACGTGGTATAGTAGTAGGGTCGCTCCTTTGAAATCCATATTGTCATGAGTTTGAATTTTGGCACACACTATGATTAAATTAAATTAGTAAATTGGATGAGTCAAAATCAATAGGAGCGAAGCGGTACTGATTTAAAGTCTTCCACTCCTCTTCCACTCCTTTTCCTTGGAAGACTATGTCTGCGCCATCCCTTTTGGATGTCGAGGATCCGTCAACGAAGACCTTCCATGCCGAATCAATGAACTGTTTCCAAGATCGGTCTTATATGTGCATTATATAGTCCCCGTAATTATCACCCATGGAAGTTTGGTTGAGGGAGCACTTATACTTACAAGAAGTACTCTAAGTCCAAGCAAAAATCTAAAATCCAGTGTCTTGGCCAATATTAAACTCGGTTACCTTAGCAATTTCCTGGCGGTTAGCCGAAATTTGGTTAGCGGCTAGCCGAATTTTGGATGGCAGCTAGCCGAACTTTGGTTGGCGGCTGGCCAAAACTTGGTTCGGTTAGCTTACGGTCAGCTTTCCAGAAGCTTGACGATTCCTGACTCAAACTCGGTCAACTCAACGGTTACCTTTCGGCTAGCCGAAATTCAGATTTCGACTAACCGAAATCTAGCGGTTAGATGGCGATTAGCTTTCCAGAGGCACACCATTCCGTGGATTTTCGGCAGTTAGCTCGGCGGTTAGCCTATCGGCTAGCCGAACTAAACCCAGGACGAATTACAGAGCTTCAGATTTTTGAAGCCAACTTCTATACATTGTATCCCTTGAACTCCAAACACCTCAATAACACACAAAATCACAAGTAGATGTTTATACTTGCCTCTCTTGAAGTTTAGTGGCAAAAATCTTCTTTTTCCTAGCTTGGCTTGAGATTACAACCCCCAAATCAAACCCTAATCCCATGAAAACATGAAAATACACGACTCATGAGCCATTTGAGCTAGAAATCTCTACAAAACTAACCAATGGAACTTGGAAATCCTAAGAGAAGACCAACTACTTACTTGTAGTCCAAGCAAAGAGGTCTTAAGCTCTCTTTCAAGCTTCAACACTTCAAAACTGGGGAAAGGACTTGAGGAAGAAGATGAAGAAGGAGCCTTCTCTTCTCAAAGCCACTCAAACCACTCCAAATCTCACCCTTGATGAAGAGGGATGGAAAAGAAAGGGGAGAAGAAAATGGTGTTTAGGGTTTGCTTAAGGTGAAATGAGGGAAAGAGCTCATTTCATTCTAATATAAGGTCTCCTCATACTAAAAACCCCTTTCATTGAGTGTAATTACATTTTGAGTCAAATGAAGCCTCACTTGGTCCATTTGTGGTCAAATGGAATCGCGTCTATTATGAAAGTTAACGTTCTATTTGAGATACACACGTTGGTATCAAGAATTTCCGTATTCGACGAAATACGCGAAAACCCGTATTTACGAAAAAGTCCTTAGCCTACTTTGTTTGAGTCTAAACTCATCTTAACCAATTCAATTCCATTCAAATCCATTTCATTATGCGTAATGCATCATTTGGGACTAATTTGCCTCTCTTTGGTCATTAGTCTTCATTAACCCAATTACTCATGCTTGATTAGCATTAATATCAATTAATTAGCCTTAATCATGATTAGTTTGGGTCGAGGTGTAACAAGTGATGATGATCCTAGGCTGGGCTAGGTAGTAGGGCAAGGGTAGAGGTTGGAGGGGGGGAGGTAGAAATGGCTTGTGGGCTTACATGGAGGATGAAAGCAGGTGAAAAAGGCGATTAACAGGCAGAGCTTCTAAAAAAAGCACCACTCAGACATGGATTCAAGCCTTGGATGTCAAGCTTTGACATGGGGCCATGTGAGTTGGGCCTGAATCTAACAAAGTGACAGTTCTAAGCTTGGCCACTCTTAATCACAATGTTGGACCCTTATGTTTGTCAAAGCCCATCTTTGGTCACACTTCCTACAGTGAAGATGAAGGTAGAGCTGAAATAAGGTTGAAAATTTGATAAAAGTTGATAGAAGCCAAGCATGGTACGAGTGACCTACAAAAAATGAATACAGTGGGAGAAGATGGGTAGGTGTCAATGGTGTTTGAATGTTTAAAATTGGAACAGTCTAACAGTCAACATATGTTGTGTATTAACTTAGGTTCCCTAAAATATCCAGTCCAGATGGGTATCCAACTAAAGTCTATCAACATATGTTGGATATTATCGGTCGTGAGATTGTGAATATTGTTAAGAGTTTCTTCAAATACAAATTTTCCTTCGGGAAAATTAACAAAACCTTTTTAGTGTTCATCTTCAAAAAAGTCAAGCCACTACTATGAATGATTTTAGACCTATATGCCTATGCAATGTTGTTTATAAAATCATATCGAAAATCATTGCTAATAGGCTTAAGGATGTTCTTCCTAATATTATTAGTCCCTCACAAAGCGCCTTTTTGAAAGGAAGACTTATTAGTTATATACAACTATATTATTGCCCACTAAGTTATTCATTCTTTTAAAACCAAGAAGAAGAGCAAATCTATGAGCATCAAGCTTGACATTGCTAAAGCTTACGACCGAATGGAGTGGGATTTTTTTACTAAAGGTTCTCAATGCTTTTAGTTTTAGTGTTAGTTTTACCCAACTTATTAAGGAATGTATTTCTTTTGTTGCCTACTCTATATTGCTAAATGGGTCCCCCTTCGGAAACTTCAAAACATCTAGAAGGTTAGGACAAGGAGACCCTCTCTCCCTTTACCTTTTCATACTAGGGGTAAAAGTTTTGTCTCGTATGTTCACTAAAGCTGAAGAGATGGGAGTCATTCAAAGAGTTAGAGTAGTAAGAAACGCCCTAATATCTTTCACCTCTTTTTTGCTGATGATAGCTTCATCTTTTATAATGCTAAGCTAAAAAAAGCTAGGGAAGTTAAAAACTTATTGGAGGACTATTGCGATATATCAAGTCAACTCATAAACTTTCACAAATCTGCAGTTTATTTTATCCAAGGGGCTTGCCAGAAAAGATGCAATTATATTGTTTCGATCTTAGGTATGAGAAGTATGGTCAAGGATGAAAAATATCTTAGAAATCCGCTGACTATTAGGAAAAATAGAAATTCGAGTTTTGAGGCCCTCACTAACAAAATCAAAAGCAGAATTAGCTCTCGGCAAATCCCTTTGCTATCCCAAGTTGGCAGAAACACCTTAATCAAGTCTGTGGCCTCGGCTACTCCTGTTTATAATATGTCCATTCTCAATCTCCCAAATAAAATTGCGGACTCTATTGATAAAATGCTTAGAGACTTTTGGTGGGGTGAGAGTGCAGGAAAAAGAAAATTTCATACTATCAAGTGGGCTGAATTATGTAAGCCTATTGCCAAGCGAGGTTTAGGAATAAGAGACACTAAAAGTAATAATCTAGCCCTTCTAGCCAAAACATGCTGGAGATGTCTATGTAATGAGGACCTCATCTGCTCAAAGATTCTAAGGGCTAAATATTGCCCCAGAAGTAACGTTTGGGAAGCTAAATTCAAAAAAGGCAACTCCTAGTTATGGAAAGGATTTGTAGAGGCAGTTGATTTCATTAACAAAAAAGTTGACTGGATAATTGGTAAGGAGGGAACGTATCTATTTGGAAATGTGACTGAATTCCCTTCAAAAATAGTTTGAGAAAGCAGTTATCTTCTATAATTAACGCAGATCTTAAAGTTAAAGATCTATAGAATACTATAAAGATTAGGATACTAACGTTATAAAAGAGTACTTTAACAACCCTCTGGACATCGACGATATTTGTAAGATTTATATCTTTAGATCATTTACTAAGGATGAAAGAGTTTGACCCCTTTCCAAAAACGGACAACTTACTACTAAATCAGCTTATAGATTAATATGCACTAAAAATGATGCTAACTCCTTTTCGATGGTAAATTGGAAAGCTTTATGGAGATTTCCTCTTCCTCAAAGGGTCCTAATGTTTGGTTGGAAATGTCTCAGGAATGTTATTTTGATAAGAGCCATCATTAAATCTAAGATTTATTCTTTAGATGAAAAATGTCCTATATGTGAAAAAGAGGAGGACTCGATTGGGCAAGCTCTGATGCAGTTTGAATTTGCTAGAGCGAGTTGGTTCGGCTCGCAGGAGGGCTTTTCATCGGATTCTATCCACCCTTTAGACTTAATGAAATGGTGGAAGATATCATGTAAGCAAGGCCACCCGACTCCTCCTCTTGGGGATGTTCAATAAAAAATGTGGATCCTTTCCATATGGTGGACTATATGGAAAGCTAGGAATGCCTTTATTCATAGAGGTCAATCATTAGATCCCTCTAAGATCATTGGATTAGTCCATAAGATGCTTGAGGATCCCACATGCCACTTGGACATTCCCTTAGAAAAAGATTTGAAACTCTCCTTAGATCCTTGGGGTATCTCTAGGAATGATGATATTTTAATCTTCTTGGATGCTGCCTTTAAGATTAAGGAAGGTTATGCTTCGTTTGCTTCGTTTTGATATTAATTGATGTCAGTGTGGATGCATGTGCTATCAAAAGGCCCAAATTCGTCTCTTTAAAGGAGGCCGAAACAAGGGCAGTCTTAGCTGCATTAGAAAAGGCTTCGAAGAATGGTTTTGATAGGCTTCGTGTTTTGACGGACGCTCAAGAAGTGGTTTTCGCTTTGAAGGGAGGCCTTGATTGGTCCACTAACTCAATTATTCTGGACACTAAATCTTTGGATTATTTATTTCTTTCTGTAGACTTTGAATTTATCCCTAGGGCTCTAAATGAGCAAGCTCATAGGCTTGCTAAGTTTTGTTTTTCTAGTAGACAAGATGTAGACTGTAAATGGGCCTAAGTATCCTTTTGACTAAGGGTTAACTGTTTTCTCTTTTTTCTTTTTTCTTTTCTTTTTTCCCTCTTGTTGTTCTTGTGCTTTTTTTAATGAAATATCTTTTTACCAAAAAAAAAAAAAGAAAACAACAGTCACCATACAAACTCATCGAATTTTATTTTTTTTCATTTATTAATTCCTAGAACCAATTTTTAGCATTAGGCTTGAACTTGGTGGTTACTTTTGAATTTTTTTTTTCCCCAAATGTTTTTCAAGACCTTTATCTAATAAATCTCAAAATAGAAAAATTGATCCTAATTCTCATCCATTTTGGACATTATTCATTTTTGGATTTTATCCCTAAGATTTACACAATGTATAGCAAATTAATTTTGAGGGCCTAAAACCAAGGGCTCGAATCATTTGATTGGCTTGATATTACATATTTTCCCTCGCCCACATCCAAGCCTTTGCAACGCAATGACTCTCTTGGTCATAATGCATTTAGGTGGACTCATCTAATTTGAGTTGATTTATGAGATTTGCAAACCTGAGACAAAGGGTATTTCTGTCATTTTCTCAATTCAAATTTATAATTTGTTTCACTTTTGACCAGGGTGCTTTTAGTAAAAATGCAAAATATTGTTCTTGTTGAATGCTTGGTTGAGGAAGAGGGGTTTTAGAAAACGGGTCCGGGTCCGGTTCCACCTTGGTTCGGACCCGTGGACCCGAGACCCAACATACTGCCTTAATTTTCGAAAATCTCTCCTAAAAACTATTTTTTTATTAATATTATTTTCTACCTAAACCCAGACCCAGATTTAGACTCATCCCATGTATGGTTCCGGTTCCGGAGCCAAGAAACCAGTTCCAAATCGGTTCCGGGTCCGGATCCGGTTCCACCTTTTATTTAACGATTCCGGACCCGGACCGGGATCGAAATCGTCCCGTTTACAACCCTGCATAGTGTGATTAGTTTGGTGGGGTCGGATTCTAGTTGAGATGGGTTCTGGTCACAGTGGCAGGTTGGATTGCAAGAATGGAAAAGACCATCCCAACATTTATTAATTAAGCAAAAAATATCAACACGAACCTAAGTCGAGTTAGGAAACAGGGTCAACCCAAACTTGAATTACAAGGTCAGGTTCATATTGTGTTTGTGGGTAATATTTGGAACAGGCCACCCTAACAATTTAAATGGATGCAGTTAGAAAAAAGGGTCTAGATCGGAATCCATCAAGCATTCTCTCAAGGGCTATACCTGAATCCTAATTATCTACACATGTACATGGTAGCTATCGTTTTATAGATCCGGGATTTTAAAACTCTAGATCAATATTCTTCTAATGTTTTAGTGTATTTCAATTCTGTTGTTGACCTATTATGTTATCGGTTCATCGGCATAAGGCGTGAGTTTGCTCCACACATCTTGTGCTCAAGTTTCAACCTAGACTCACCTAGTGCATGTGTGTTGTGGGGTGATGCATATGCCCAGGGGGAATAGTCTTGTCAGGTAAAAATACCACGGGTATACCCATGTCATCAAGGGCCTAGCCTAACCCGATAGGGCTGACAATCGGGCCCTACTACAAGGGCACCTTGCCAGATTAGAAAGCCCACAAATTAGGGATTTTGATTTTCTTTAAAAGCCGAAGGGCTAGCTTGGATAAAATTTTTATAGGCTAATGAATTTGTTGGTCAGGCTTGGACAATACTAGGATCGGTCCGGCACGGGCCTCTCATTCTTATTTATGTACACTAGCAACACCCCGTGCAATGCACGGACCACAGACCCTCTAAATACACAGTAAGAACCACAGATTTGTTCGAATTTAGAGTTCACAAAATAAAATTTTATATTTATTAAACGTAAGCATGGAATGAAATTTAAAAGAATTTTCAGTAAGAAAAGAAAGCTGAAGCAAGTTGGCAAAAGTACCCCTAGATTGTTAAAATAACGATCATGCCCTTTTGTCGTTTGATGGAAGTTTTGAGCTTTTTGATAGTTGTAGTATATGCGGCGGGGTCGGACCTCAGTGGTATGCAAGAGCATTGAAGAGGTCTACTCATGGTCAACTTAAGGGACATTGATACTATAGAACATTTAATGGCCCAACACAAGCCTTGATTATATGTAGAACAATCCATGAACAATTATTTTTTATTCTGCGCTTGAATTGTTCAAATAAACTCTCCCTTAGAATAATTGCTAGAACAATATTTGAATAAAAGATACCATCGAGCACAGATGGCCCACCATCAACCGCAAAATGTCCTCTTAAAGAGGACCCACGATGTACAAATAACAAACCTTGAACAATTATTTGTGATGAACGATGTTCAAAGTAATTATTTATTCAAGGAATCATACCGAATATATGAGTAATTGTCATCTATCGTGTTATTAAGACCGTATAATAATTCTTCTTGGTGGGCATTGGACTCCACAAACATGCCATATGTCCTCTATTTACAATGAAAATATGTAATTGATTGTCCTACAATTACTGGCGAGGAACTGAGAGTCCTTTGATTGTATGATTTATTGGCTTCTGTCCATTATAATCTGGCCAATGGATGGTTGGTTTCCTGGCTTTGACATTCAACACACTACTGGTGCAAAAAGAGACCAATAATTCCTGGGCTTCTTTTATGCAATTTGCACATTGCCACAAAATGTCCCACTTATGATCAATCATTTCCCATGAGACCCACCACCCCACCGGCACTCACCCCATTGTTCTCATTCTTCAGCAGGTAAGGATAATATTTTCTACTACTGAATGGTGGATCAAATTATTAGACGCTAGATGTTGGGTCAAACTGTGCCCACCTTGCACGGGTCCACCGCATACTGGGTCACCCATGGGTCCTCCTTCAGATCCACGGATAAAATGGGTAGTCGGGTGGCCCACCTTGGTCCCGATATCATCGCAAGAAAATCAGTTCACTCAGTATGGAGTAAGTGGATTGGGTTGGTTATTTGGGTTGACCCAAAGTCTACCCCATATCATAAATGGGTAAGCCCAAGCCTGAATCAAGATGAGATAAAACACAAATTATCAAGCTCGAACCAGAGTTACCAATATTGGTATAACATCCCTGCAATCCATGATTTGGGTCATAGAGATTCAAATTGTGGGTTGGTTTGTAGGTTTGAAATCCAATTTATGATTCACTTGCACATGGGTCAGAGTTCTTGCCTCCATTGTATTACTCTTTGAAAGACAAATATGAGATTTCAAACAGGATGGGAACCAACAGTCCATTCAAACTTTCACATGTACATGATTCATATAGTAGAGTTCATTATGTCTTTTTCATATAGTTGAATACAGAGGAACTGTAAGAGTTCTATTTCTAAAAATAATTAAATTAAATTTAAAAAAAAAATATGAATTCTCAAAAACGACAATCAAATAATCTCCTATCTAATAAAAAATGAATCGGGAGGAGGTGGAAAATGAATTCCAAGCCATCACTTTAGTAATTTAAATTATTAAAAAGCCAGTGTTGCATCTACATAACACCCCTACCTCTTTCACCCTCACCTCCTTCATAATCTTTTGCCCAAAAATTTCTTTATTCTATGCAAACACTTCGGCCCTAAATAATCATAACATGCATAACAGTCAAAACCCGAACCTGCCCTATTCTGATTGGGGGTTACAACCTATTAAGTTATGCCTGTCCTGCCTCAATTGGACAGAGCAAACCCACCTCTGATAGGTGCTGTTGAGTTGGATATGAACATTCCTTTAATCCAGGTGGGTGTTTTTTGTTTTGATGATTCTGGATGTCTTATTTCAATCTTCTTTTAATTCCTTTATCTCTCTTGGATTTTTAGATTGTGGGTGTCTCCTATGTATCTCTTGATTTTTTTTTTCTTTGCTTCTTACGGTGATATTGATTTTGAATATGAGTTTGAGTTTGTTGAATCTGATAGTTTGGCTTATTTTTTATGATATATATATATATATATATATATAGTGATTTATGTGGGTGTTTGTTTTGATAATATATTTTCTTAACATGCCTTGGATTTGTTAATTTGGGAAATGGTTGTCTGTTGTTTGAAAGATTGAAGTTTTTGTGCTGACTAAGAGCAAAGGATTAAAGGTAAATTTTCACAAAGTGCCATCAAATGTCCGCTACTTTGACAGGAAATGCTGACCCACCCATCTCCCTCCTAAGTTAAACCCTACGGTAGTGGTGGCCTATATTCATATCCACCTTACACCCATCATTCCTCACATAAAACCCGCTCACTATGAATTCCAAGGAGTTCAACATGGAGAAGCAAATGACCCCAAAGAGAACAATGATATCATAATCTCACTATAAATAAAAAAAATTTAAACACAAACACTTCAATCTTTAACAAAAATGTGAAGATGACATGTGATCAGTGGAGGGTTTCATTTGTTTGGTTCTTGTATTAGATCATGCTTTGTGCATATAACGAAATTGTAGGCCTGTAGAAGAGAACAACTGGATAGAAAAGGGGTTCATCGAGCTGGCTTCTTATGCAACTTCAGAAATCCAAATGAACTACTTATATGCATTAAACTTATATCAGTCAGAGAACATTTTTGGTTGTGATCCTTTCCACTATCTTTTTTTTATATGCATGAAACTTATATCTGTCAGAGAACATTTTTGGTTTTGATCCTTTTCTATTTTTTTTCTCTGAAATAAATGGCAGCATGACTCAGTAAAATACCCTGCTTTCTTGTTATACATAAAATTTGAAAGGATCCACTAAAAATGAAATTAAACTCTTCCATATGATTGATGTCTGAACGTACGTCACATACAATTCAAGAATGTTGCCAGGTGGGTTCCCTGTATCAATACGATTTTTTTTTTTCATTTATTTATTTTTTTCTATCAAGAAGCAATGCAAATCTGCAATTTGAATTTACAAAGCAGTGCCTGATCGAAAATCTCTGGATATTTATACGTCTCTTCTTCTTCTTTTCTGCAACTTGTCTATTTCTTCTTCTATTTCTCTTCGAGCAGTCCCTTTCCTCTTCTTAGGGAGAGTACATTCCCTTAGTATAATAGATAAATGTGGATTTATTTGTACATGTATGCGGATTTATTTGAGTATGACTGTTATTTTCCTTTTATTTATGACTCTTATGTGATTTTTACATAAAATGCCATGTGGGATTCTTACATGTTTTTTTTCTAGTTCATAATGGCTTATTTAATTCTAGTTTACCATTAAAAAGGTTTATATATTGGTGTTTTGAATATATATGTGGGTTTATCTGAGCATAATTCTTATGTGAATTCTTATTACATGGAATGACTTTTCTTTGGTTATTAGGTCCAAGTATAGATTGATATTCAGATACAAATCCAATGGCCCACCTCTCGGATGGGCCACACTTGGAAAATAAAATGCTACAAAATCACAATTGGGGTTATCCACTTTTCATCCGTAGCTTTATAATGTTAGGAATTCTTCCAAAAAAGTCCTCAATTTTTTTGGCAACATAAAAAATGAACAAGAAAAAATTGGTTTTTCAAAATGAACTCAAGGTTTTCCATCTAACTTTCAATTAAAGACATTTGGAGAAATTTACTTGCCCCATCAACCACCCCTCAATTTTAATTCTTTTTAAAATGTCAAGAATTTTCACTTAATCAAAACTTTAGTGACTAGAAAGATCATTAAGCACATAAAAGAAACTTCGGCAAATAGGAGTTGGTCCCACCATCAAATCGACCATATGATAAATAACGTAATTAAATATATTAGTCAAATTATCAACTTTATGTTGACCATGGGACACTCCTATTTGCATAGAATTTGTTGTCATCACATAAAAGGAAAGATCGAGCATCCAGTTTGCGGGGTTTGGATTTTCAAAAGGTGAGTGTGAGACCCCAATCTGTCTAAGTAATCCCTTTAAGGTAAGACTAGGTCAAGTGATCTTGTGACCCAAGAAAAGAGAATCCACCGGGTAAATGTGGATTGTTTTGGTTAGCACTGTGAGGCTTACTTTATTCAAATCCCACGTCTAAAATATCTAATTAAGTCTTGACTTTAGCCTTATAAGCCAAACTTCCTCTTAAATTAAGATACGTGATCCTAATCAAAGCATATAATATCATGGTGAATTGGACGGGTCTGTTACGGTGGAACCCACTCTAATGAGTTCCACTCCGCTCTTAGGAGTGTAAGTTAATCTATTGAGATTGTTCTTTTAAATGGCCTCTACTTGGAAGGAGACCTTTCTATCCATCCTACCAATGATAGGAATGCTTCTAAATGCGCTTTACAAAACCTTTGAATTTGTTAAAAAATTATAAATGACTAAATATGCGGACTTGGCCCATTTTATTTTACTTCATTGGATATTGTTCAGTGCCCCATCATGGATGATTAACATGTAGGACAGCCCCCATCAATTGTGATTGAAGCCATCCCATCATTGCTGTGAATATTTGACTGGGCCCCACCTAATAAATAGACAAGCTGGGCCTCATGATTGCTTCTCATGGAGCGCCCCATTGTCCCGTTGCATTTTTAATAATAGAAACAATGGAGTGGGTGTCGTACTCTACAGTGGGCCTACCTATTGAGAATCTAATCTATTTAAGATGAGCTCCATTTTCTCATAGGTAATGTTACTCCAGTAAGAGTGGGTCTCACCATGAGATCGAGCATATGAATAATAATTTTGTTAATTAATAATATACATGAACCAAATCATTAATCCTATGCCCAAGTGGGCCCAATTCCCATTTGCATAAAATTTAGATACATATCAGACAAGTGAAGAGCATCCACTATGGGAGTGGGAAGCATTAGTGAGACAGAGAGGGTACGAACTCGGAAACATGCCTGAATGTATGAAGATACTGGGGATTTCAAATAGGGTTGTAAACGGGTCAGTTTCGGTCCAAGTCCATGGTGGCTCTGGAACCGGAACCGTTGAAGAGAAGGTGAAACTGGATCCGGATCCAGAATCGTTTCGGAATCGATTTCCTAGCTCCGGAACCGGAAACAGAACTATATATGGGATGGGTCTGGATCCGTGTCCCAGTCTAGACAAAGAATGGTTTTTTTTTTTTTTTTTTAACATGGTTTTTAGGAGAGAATTTCGAAAATTAAGATAATATGTCGGGTCTCAGGTCCACGGGTCTGAGCCAAAGTGGACCCGGACTCAGACCTCATGACCTAAATGAGGACCCGGACCCGGTTTTTAACGGATCAGAACCACTGGGTAATCGGAGAATACGGACCCATTTACATCCAATCTTTGAGGTCAGATGATTGCTTTCTCGTGGAGCCCACCTGTTCATGCATATATTTCCTCCGAATAGAAACTTTCTAATAACGGTTCAAACAGTGTCAAATGCACGAAGCAGTTGTTTCAGTTTCATCTCCATGTGTCTATAAAATACTTTCTATTTGCTTCCTCTTGCATTATATCCATCCACTCTCTCTCTCACTCACTCTGCTCTTGCGTTTCTTGGGTTTTCTGTTTTTTCTTCTCTCTTATTCAAGCATTCTTCACAGTACTCGACAGTGCAAGATTCTTGCATCTTCTTCCCCAATGGCTTTCTATGATTCAAATCCTATGATGTACTCCTCAGAGGTTCATCTCACGGTACAAGAGCTTCTTCAGCTGCAGCAAATTTCCTCATCGAATTCCAGACGTCATTCTCGAAGATGGGGACTATCACCTTCTTTCCTGTTCATTTGAGAAGCCTTGTTTTTTCTGTGACAAGTATTCAACTCCTGACCCCGTTTACTGTTATGGAGTTTTGATGGGCGGAATTCGTCAAGGCAAATCTGGAATTCCAATGCCAGATTACAAGGTTTCTTGCGAACAATAACATCACAGCAAGAAGTCATTGTCGCGGGGATTCTCTCGTATCCAAGAGGACGATGCCAATCATCATCACCAAGATCTTCTTTCTTGTTCCTAAAAGAACCCATCTTAATTTGGTATGCGACCACAAGGATTCTTCTTCTTGCCCTCAACCTCGGATTCTTGAGAAAGCTTCAACTTCAGTTCCTAATCTTTTCCCTCTCACATTGTATTGAAGGCCCAAGTTTCCAAGATTTCCAAGATTACTATTTGATGATGATAAGAGTCCTTTGGGTGCTGTACAGTCTCTGTTTTATATTGTTATTGTTACATAATGTTGTGTCAAGTTCTTTTTTTTTTCTCTTTTCTTCATTGTAAGGGATGAGAGGATGTATTTTGGGTACGGTTCAATGCGTTCCGAATGTGGATATTATCAAGATGATCGGTATATATCTTTGTAATCTTGTTTCTGTTACATATATAATAATGGGTTTGTCGAGTTTATATTGATTATATCCTGTTCTTTACAATCCTAGAAATCTGGACATTGGTTTCTTTTCTTGTTGAATGAGTATGGTGGTGATGATCCTAGGCTGGGCTAGGTTTCAGGGCAGGGGCAGGGGCATGGGTTGGAGGGGGGAGGTAGAAATGGCTTGGAGGAAGAAAGAAGGTTACAAAAGGTGATTCACTGGGTACAAGCACTGCTACCAAAAAAAAGCACCCCCGACATGGATTCAAGGGCGGCTCGACGATTGGGCAAGAATATCCCCTACTTTAGGCATCATAAAAAAATAAGGCACATAAAAAATTATCTTTTCAAATTCTAAAAAAAGCATTCAAGCAACTATCAATAGTTTTATTTTCTCCCAACGCCCCATAATAGTAATTAGTATCACATCTTATTAAAGTCGTCTTATTCTTTTCACATTTATACAAAGCATTAAAACAAATGACATCCTTCTTTTTCTCTACACAGTGTCTTTTTAAATCCCAACAAATCTCAACCCAACCTCTTTGCCACCCCACCAATGAGGTTTTTTAAATAAATGTTTCTCCACCAATGCTTTTTCATCTCACGTACTCTTTAGTCTCTCATAAATTGCCTTTCTCTATAATTACTTTTTTTCTTTTTAAAGCAATCTTCTTTAAAGATTTATTGATCAAGTTTGTCTTCTTTTTAATAATATATGTGGATATATTTTGATAGTATATCTGAGTCTTTATTATAATATATGTTAATCATAACCCACTAACTCAAATATAAATCATTTTTTTTCATAATGAAAAAGCTGGATCAAATTCGAAATTCATCTACATCTACAATCTTTATGGCCAATGACGATAAATCACTAAATCAGGTTCTATTGTTTTATAATTTTAAGATTTTTTTAATTCCATGTTCGTATTGTATGTTTATTATAGTTAGTGCTCATTTTATTTATAAATATTATTAGTTATAATTTATAAATGATAAATGTATCCTTTTTTTAGCTCAGTTGGCCTACGATCATGGTTTGCACCGGAGGTTGTAGGGTCGAAACTGCACCACCACAATGGGGCTATAGTGGAGTTTACCCGGATAATTCCCTATTGCCCCGGAGGGATTAGTCCAGACCAAGGAGTTGGGAACCCTCTGATAGCAAAAAACAAAAAAAAGATAAATGTATCTATTAGAAAATATGAATCCAGACGCTCAAAACATAAAATAAAAAAAATAAAAAATAAAAAGATAATTTGATGCCTTATTAAAAGCGTAAAATAAAAAATAAAAAGATAATTTGATGCCTTATTAAGAATTGTCGCTTTATGCCTCAAATTGTCTCGAGTCGGCCCTACATGGATTCAAGCCTTGAATGTCAAGCTTTGACGTGAGCCCATGTGAGTTGGGCCTGAATCTAACAAGGTGACAGTTCTAAGTTTGGCCACTCTTATTCATAATGTTGGACCATTGTGTTTGTGAGAGCCCATCTTTGGTCACTGTTCCTACAACGAAGATGAAGGTAGAGCTTAAGTAAGGTTGAAAATTTGATAAAAGTTAACAGAAGTTGAGCACAATATGAGTGACCTACAAGAGATGAATACGGTGGGAGAAGATGGGTAGGTGTCGATGGATTTTTTTTTTTTTTTGCTAAGAGAGAATTCCTAGTCCTTTGGGCTATATTAATTCCTCCGGGCCCAAAAAGAAGCCAGATAAAATCCCTATGGCCCCCACTTGGCAGCACTAATGGACTCAACCTTCGATTCCTGAAAAGTGGGAACCGGAGATCAATACTAGGACCTCTAGCTCCAAAAGAGAGAGAAACCGTAGTCCTGACCACTTGGTCAACTCCATAGGTGTGTGGATGGTGTGTGAATGTTTAAAAAAGGAACGGTTTGACAGTCACCATACGAACTCAATGAATTTTTTTTTTCATTTATTAATTCATAGAACCCATTTTTAGTATTAGGCTTGAACTTGGTGGTTAATTTTGATTTTTTTTCCCCAAACTTTTTCCAGACCTTTATCTAATAAATCTAAAAATAGAAAAATTTATCCTAATTCTCATCCATTTTGGACATTATTCATTTTTTTGGACTTTATCACTAGAATTTACACAATGTATAGCAAATAAACCTCGAGGGCCTAAAACCAAGGGCTAGGATCATTTTATTGGCTTGATATTACATATTTTCCTCACCCGCTCCCAAGGCTTTGCATCGCCATGACTCTCTTGCTCATAATGCATTTAGGTGGGCCCCATCTAATTTGAGCTGATTTATGAGATTTGCTAACCTTAGAGAAAGGGCATTTCTATCATTTTCCAATAAAAACTTATACTTTTTTTCATTATTTGATCCGGGTCGTTTTAGTAAAAATGCAAAATACTGGGGCATTTTGAACTTATTCGAAAATACAGGGTTGTTTTTGTAAAAACCTCAATTACTTAAACTAATGAAATAGACTGAATAGGGGCCTCCAACCAAACTGGATCATTCTTGGTCAAAATACTACCAAGCTAAGTGGAATCATGGTAGATCAAGACCCAAATTCAGAACCCGACCCGAATCTGAAAGAGAACTGTTGTACCCAAAACCGACATCTCAACTTGAAAAGAGGAATCCGGTTTCAGATCCAAATTCAAAATATGATCTGGAGTGCAATAGCATAATCAAATAAAGGAGCTTTGAAATAAATTTTCAAATATACAAATAGGTTTATTAAATAGTGTATATAATTAAAGATAAGTAGGCTCCGAAATAAAGGTTGGAAAACTCATAATTCAAAGTAACTCGCCTAGCTCTAAAATGTTGACTCAGAAAACGTCAACTCGACGACTAAATTGCTAACTTGGAACTTCAAGTATTAATTATTTACATTTGACTTTATTGAGTTTACCCTATATATCTGACTCAGTCTTTTATCAAAATAAAGTGACTCGACAGATCCAAGAGTCAACTCGCTGAGTTTTCCAACCTTGTCTCAAATATGAAAATAACTCAAGCCATACCTTTTCATACTTTTAATATGTGAGTTTAATCATTCTTTTGGTAGTACAATCAGTATCTTGTTTCGTGTTTATTTTGTTAGGAAAAACTTCAAATAAGTCCTTACGTTTTTGTCTTATTTCGAAGAAGGACACAAGTTTTAAAACTTTTCAAGTTAGTCCCTAAGTTTTTCATAAAGTTTTCAATTAAGGACATTCATCCTTTTAAAGCTCTTTTTCGGCAACTTTTTTCTTCAATTTTTTTAAACTACCCAAATTATTTATCAATGAAATAAACCCACCCCCCTCACTTCTTGTATATTTTCTTCAATTTTTTCACTGACAATTTTATAGTGATCAAGAAAAACTAGCATTTCCACAAAGATCGGCTAAATGCAGTGGCTGTCAGAACTATATTATGGCTTTAAATGAAGGTACTCTTGGTATTTTAAAAAAATTGAGAGAAAATACTATAAAAAAATACCTTTAAATGACCAAATGGCCTTAATTGAAGTTTTATTGAAAAACTTAGAGACTAATTTGAGTTTTGAAACTTGTGTCCTTTTTTGAAATTAGACAAAAAACCTAAGGCCTTATTTGAAAATTTCCCATTTTGTTATTATTGTATGATGATAATGTAGTGTCCATCTATTATGGGCTGATGATGTTGCATCTCTTTATCGAAACCTACATTATTTCTTGGATATCATGTGGATTCAAGTTTTCGAAGTCATGATAAGCCCATATTTAGGTAATACTAGAATATGGTATGGCAATTCCAATCCCAAAACCTACTTCTATTCCCTAATTAGCTCCAAGGTCTTTGATGGATATAACTTAGCCCCTGTTTGGCATGTCTATTTTTTGCCTTTAAACATCTATTTCTCTAAAGCGGACAGAGGTTTTGGAAAATAGAGGTGTTTGGTAGTGTTTTATAACCTCTGCACATTCTAGAACAAAAGAGGCAAAGCCTCTAAAATGAAAATGCCACAAAAATGGGCATGTAGAAATAAGAGGCAATGCCTCTTGAAAAAGCAGAGGCGGAAGCCACTTTTTAGAACAAAAATGACCCTGATGGAATTTTATTTCCAACGAAAGTCCCTCGCATAAAGCCCTCATTCTCGTTATTTCTGCAACTCAAAACCCATCTTTGTGAAAGAGGCTGGAAAGGGAGAACGCTTGCAGCCTGGTAACGCTCATCTCTTTTGGTAAAATTCTCTTCTATTTCTTTTGTTTCTTCTTCTTGTTTCTTTATCTATTCTATAACAGCTGCTTTTTGCTTGATTCCCATCTCTATTCCATAACAGCTGCTTTTTGCTTGATTCCCATTGTTTGTCGGGGTGGGGGGGGGGGGGGGGGCGCACGCGGGGCGCTTCCATTTCCATGGTTAATCCGGACCCATTATAAACAGGGCTCTCATTGTGGAACAACCCTTTTGACTCTGCCCTAGTAACTGATGCGAAAGTGGATCACATGAAGTTATAGAGAATGGATATAACTCAATCAAAATCATAAGTTATGGTCAAAATTAATTTATTGACCCACGGCTTTAATATAGTATAATTGAATGACCCTGTGCATCACTAAGAAATGATTCCCTCGTTCGGGTGTGAGAGAGATGAGTTCCCTTTTGGAGACCAACCATCAAAATTGGATCAAAGCATATATATATATATATATATATATATATATATATATATATCTGAATCAGTCCATTGCCTCACTCGACAATCCGGGTGTGAATAATATTCTTACAGATACATTCTAAAATAGAATTAGATAAAGAAACAGAAAGTATAAGATGAAAATGTAGTTTATCCACGTCTCTCATCTACTTTGGACTTTGATCCATGTTTTTACTTTCTTTGACCTATCACACTTTTCACCATATTGGAAGTGAAACCACAGTACCAATTCTGATTCAATCAAATGAGTCTACTAACTACCCAAAAACTTAAGCAGATAGGTGGAAGGCCTAAACACTCTTTCATGGACGCCCACATGGGTTACACAAGAACAACGGGATCGAAACCCGCTTTGTTACCATATAATAAACCATGTATCAACCCAAAAGCTTAACCTGATAGGTGGAAGGTCCAAACAGGTATACGAAGCCATGTCCAATTCAAGACTTTGGCGATGTGGGACTTCCCAACAGGTGAATATAGATGAGTTTAACCAAAAAAAAAAAAAAGAACAAGTGAACTTTGATAAGCACAGACAGACGACAAGCTCATGTATGATTTACCTGAATACTTTAAGAGATACAGTATCTTTATGTAGTTAAAAAAAAAAATTTATATGAACAACGAAATTCCAGGTTATGAATAGGATTTGAATAGAGTAATCCATATTTCTATCGTGAATATCAGTCGGAGTCATGCCATATCCATATCCATATCCATATCCATATCCATATCCATATCCGTATGTGGCAATCATCCTTGTCTCTCTTTCTCTGCCCGAGAATCCTGTAGACAATGGGGTGGGGTGCATGCAAGTAGCAGATCAATGAGAAAACAAGGGGAGATAATGTACTAATCAATCTGAAAATAACAAGCAAATCACTTAAAGTTCTCAACACCTAAATAGCAAAAAAGAGAAACGATCTTACACCATGTGGGCCCACCTTTCCATGATCAAAGCTGCTCCTATTGCCCACCATCCTTAGCAAAGGAATTGGCTTAAATTCAGCTTCAACCAAAGCACTATGCCCTGGTGACTGGGTGATGTGCACACAATATATAACGACATCACACATGGTCATTCCTACATTGCATACCATTCTAACTAAAGTAAAATTTCCGCAGTGGCCTAAATATAGGAAGGCATATATGAATATATGATATTAGATGAGTTGGATCAAACAAAAGTTGACCCCACTTGTGTAAGTTACCATCAGCACCATATTGATGGCAGCACGATTCTTCTAAAAAATTATATGGCTTGAAAGTGTCTCCAATGGTCAAATTCGTTGAACATTCTTTTTAGGGTTTTGACAAGTTTAGAGTAGAACAAGTTACAAGATCCAACAACAATGCTTCAATGCCGATTTGGTTGATAGAAGAGGAGGAAGAGGAGAAGTTAGATCAATCACTCGCTTTGGTGACTAATATTTGTAGGAGGCCAAGTTGCAACAATGCATACAGTACTGCTAAACAAGGGCTCAAATAGTGCCTCCTTATCGTCCTGGACCACTGCTATTTTAAGGCCATTCTAGGAATACTAGTGTGGGAATATGGTCCTGAACATGACAGGGCCATGAAAGCATTCTCCAAGGGCCTTAATGGATTTAGGACGCTGATAAATACTCTAATCCAAGCTTCCGCCATGTAAGAAAAGGTTCTTTTTTTTCTTTTCTTTTCTGGGTATTGAAAGAGGATAGTGAAGAAGGCATACATAGCTTGGTGAAAGCAGAAGTTGATCAGGATAACAACACAACTGCAAATGCCTTAGTTGTTTAGCACTTTGTTCGCAGTTTCTTTATTTCTATATATAAGGATAAGCCACACACTTCAAGGGACAGATTTTTTTCCCCGCAAAACATTCTTCTCTACTTTATAAGTGAGTCAGCTAATTCTCCAAAAAGAAAAAATGTATGAATATTTCAAGGTACACTAAAAAATAATAGAAGTGTGGTTTGATAATACCTTGGTAAGTCAATTATGGAGGCAACACAACTTGCTGACACAAGACGAGATCTGATACACACTTCCCATGCCGGTCAATCCGACGAGAGCAGTTGACACCTCCATCAAGAATATTTCGAACAACAACATTCAAAGAGTGGATCCCCTTCACTTCATAAATCTCCACCTTTACATGTTCATCAATCTGAGCATTTCTCCTATCAATGGCATCCGAGTCAGGGAAAGAAGATTCATCTAAAAGAGCTGAAACCACTGCCTTCACCCATGTGGGTGTTATGATCACCTTCAATCTCTCAAAATCTGGAGAGAAGTGAGGGATGATAGAGAAATTCAAGTCATTTCCTTTATCTCCAGCCCTGCTATGAGCTACTTGATAGAGAGGGATCTTCTGGCCAGATGGCGCTGGCTGCGAGAGCAAATTAAAGTTGCTTTCATCATGCCCACTTTTCAATGTAGTTGATGACACAAGCAATCCATGAACCATCTGGGGCTTCTTTTTGTCTACGTAAATTGCCTTTAGCCCACCTGACTTTGCGGTTCCAGTTTGTTTAGCCTCCATTCGCCAGAAGACACATTCACGATCAATCTGAATGGCAAAAAACCTTCCATTAGTTATTCTTTCTAGTTGTTTCCAAATTCAGGGTTCAGTTCAGCGTAATGAAGAAAGAGTCAAGTGCTAGGTGTTTCTGGGCCCTGCAAAAACAGGATACAGTCACCTATTTAAGTACTAGTCAATTCAAATATGGATCCCACCACAGTAGAGAACTCAACCAAGAACTTCATTGTTGAACTACCACAAGGTTCATTGCATGATGTTCCATTCTGATTGATTTTCTCTGAGAGTTACTTCCCACAGATTTGCATGAGAAGTGACATTTTTACCACTGTGTGAGACACCCCATGACACTTCCAACCCCCTCACACTCACTAACCCCACATGAAGGCATGAATTAGCACTCACCCTAATTTGGCACTAAGCTAAATAATAATTACCATCAGATTAAATTCCAACAGTTTCTTGAGTTACATTTTTCATGAAATTTAACCCAATTGGTGGTTATTATTCAGATTAGTGTCAAATTAGGGTGAGTTCTAATTTATTAGGGGTTAGTGAATGTGAAAGGGCTGATATTAAACCAGTAAACAGAAATGAAGTTGTCATGGACATAAGATCAGCCAAGGGTACTAGAATTGGAAGTATACATATTTGTCGTCTGACAGGGACCTTGAAGCACAGCAATTTTGGGGAGTTTAGTGGTTAGAAAGGTCTTCCATGACCTACCCATGTGCAAACATTGGGAAACATTAGATCAAGGGGGCACTGTTTTGATAGCTTAAAAGTCTGGATTGTTCCTAAAAATAGGAACAGCCCAGCTGTTCTTGAAAATATGAATGGAACTTGCCGTAGTTTCATGGAATGGAAAACCCTTACCAGTTCCTTTTCAAGAATTATCTCTTTCTTGTGACCAGTGCTGCATTTCAGAAATAAAGAAAGGGGTCAGCATCCAGCAAGCATTAGACAGGTGAAACACTACTAGAACAGGAGACTGAGCTTTATACATTTATAGTCATGAGTCTTTTGACTAAGGAATTATATAACCTTCAGTTTAAGATATACATATTAGCCTCAGACCCTGACTGCATACAAGTAATGATCAAGGTTTTCTGAATCAGGCCATTCTAAAGGACCCCGAGGAGGATAAGAGATAATCTCGAAAACAATTTTTCAGCGATAATTGTACCCATCAAATGAAGGCCTGCAAATAAAGATTACCAAAAACCAAAGGGCCTCAAAATATGCTAACACAAGACTGAGGTAGCAAGGACACTAACAGTATCCATATGGAATAACACTGATGTTTACTGTGAATCTCATACCCAACAAGTAAAAATAAAAAGCATCTATACATTTTCACTTGCA
>QPKB01000009.1:8295149-8317994 GCA_003546025.1 Camphora micrantha | reverse complement strand
AGGGCACAGCTGATGGCGTCTCTTATTCCCCCTCCCCCGATCTCGATCTCCCTCTCAATCTACGGCATCGGCAGCGAGGAAGCAGAGTCACTGGTACGAATTCCTTCCTTTCTCTCTCTCTCAGTGTTTGTGCATTTACCTGGTGTTTGTGAAAACCCATTTCTATTGTTGAATCGATTGGAACCCTGAACCCATTTCTACTTGCGAAAACCCATTTGTGAAACCCTGTGGGAAGTTCCTCAATTTTCTCTACTTAATCAAGCATGCTTTCGTAAGATTCTCCTGATATGATTTCTAGATTGGGATTTGTTAAATTTTTTTCCTGTTGCGTGTTTATTTATTTATTTATTTATTTATTTTTTGTGGTCGAGATGGAATTGAAAGAATGCATTTTAGTGTTGATGCTGACACTGATTTGAGGATGAGGTTTAGGGAAAAAGTAAAAATAAAAAGATTGTCGAACTTATATATTTTCTGATTGTCATGTCATCCCAAACTAGATTGATGTCTATGCTTTCAAAAGTGCTAAAAATTTATTGAAGTGTGTATTTCTGTCTTCTTTTTCTTGTTCTTAGCTTGGATTTGTTTGCAACCGTGGGCATGCAGTAAATCCCCCAATACGAAAATGATTATAAATGTTTCTAACTGTAGTGGGGTTTCCACTACATTTTTAAACCAAAATAATGAACCAGATATAACAATGGAGTTGTCTCCTTGATCGCTTCCGACTAGAGCCAGGAAAATTTCCTTGGGAGGGCCACCATGTAAAATGGGGAAATTTTGGGGTTGGGGTTTTTTGGGGGTGATTGGCATATGACAAAAAATTAAAGGGGCTTTCCACAGTTTCTAGGGGGGCCAAGGCCCACCTTTGCCAATACCTAGTTCTGCCCCTGATCACTCCCTAATTACCTTATCTATAAAATTTGGGCCTGGCCGTCATTCGTAGTAGAATGCATTGTAGATGACTATTAAAGTATGGAGGAGTGGACTCTGCATTCATATGTAGCCATCTCATGTTGGCTCAATTGGATGCATAACCACAGGGGAACCATTTGCAAAACCATCTCATGTTAAGAGATGTGGTTAGAAAATAACTTTAATGATTGCATTTGTGTATGTAGAAGAGAAAAATGGTTAGTAAGACAATTCCTACTTGCCAAAATCTTTTTTTTTTTCGGTTTTACTGAGTTGAAGATTTTCACAAAATCTACTGTAGGTTCACTCAATCCAACTTAAAACACGACTAGTATGAATATAGGACCCAAGATTTGTTTATCTAAAATCATACAACCTGACCTTGATACAAGATCTATATGACATGGAAGGGTTTGGTAATTGGTATATACATTTATTTTAGTTGCTAATGAAAATACATCAAAACATAACATTTCCTAATATTTTGAGTTTTTCAATATTTCTTTCAGATTTTTTTTGTGCCTCAAACAAAATTCACATAGATACCCATGCATATTGCAACGGCCTCCTTTTTTTTTTTTTTTTTAATCACATTATTTTGAATCTAATGGTGGAGTCCCTCTTGCTTAGGCTTTTTGTTTGCACAATCGGATCACAATGCCAATTGGAGGTTACATTTCTTTTGAAATTTTCTTGTAGGATTTGTAGCTGAGAAGTTAGAATGGGGAAATGATGACAGCATGGGCCTGAATTACACAAAGATACCCTACAGGATTTGACCTCGTTCTTGGTGCTGGTATTTTTATCCTACAGCTCTTTTTTCCCTCAGTTTTGAACTCTTCTTATTCATTAATTAATTCTAGACTGCAAATTTTGTGTTTCAACTCCTTGACATTATATGAGCTTTCAACATTGCAGCATTCCTCCACTTTTTAATACTGTAGAACAGCCTCTCCATCTTAGAGGCGGCCAGTGAAAATTCATACTGTCCCATATACCTCGAGCTAAAATGTAGGTATTAACCTATCCATGGAATATGAAGTTTTGATATATGATTGCTTTATACTAATCTAACTTGTGTGCCTCGAATGGGGATGAGGTATAATGTCCTGCACTGGATTCCCCACCAGCTGCAAAGCATGTGGGGTTTGGTAATAAAGACAGTTGAGCTTCTTCGACCTACCATTGATGATGCCCCGAAAATCTCCAGTTTCTGGCCCATTTCTGAACCATTTTTGTATCCTTTTAGCCCTTAGTTTGTGAGTCATACACCCATATTAGAGTTAAGTTCTAATATTGGATACTTAATGAAACATCTATATAGTATGCAGTAGCTCCATCATATTTCCCTTCTTTTATGGAACCATAGCTCCAAATGTGTGTAACCACCCTATCCAACACTCGAATAGCAATTGTGCAACACATCCCACATGCCCATGCCATGTCTTTGTGACAACATGAAATGAAGTTACAAATTCTTGAGCGGTGTTTATTTATTATGTTCGTAACCCCTTAATAGGGCCTCTCTGTATGCCTTTCAAATTACAAGCGAACCACAATATTTTAGCAAGATGGATGTTTTTCCATTCTTCTATGTTGTTTGAGGTCATGTGGGAAATGATAACCAAATTACATTGGTTTCCTTTTTTTCAAATTCTTTGTGTGACCTATAGTGTTGCCTGCTTTGATTTAGGCAAAATAGCATCATACGCACCAAAGTATGTGTATCTGCACATCCAGACGCATTTTATTTTTTAGTCATGTCTCCTTTGCCATCACCAGAAAATACATAAAAAATTAAGAAGAAGAAGAAGAATTAGGAGATGGGGGCTGGGGTGGGGAGACGTGTATGAACTAATATCTGGTGCATTGGAGCAGATACTATTATCAATTTTGAATTGATTGGACAAGTCAAGAAATTCACATCCAGCTAATGTTATTCTTTCTTCTAGATAATACTAGTAGCTGTACATTATGCAAAAGTATTATGACTAATTGGAGCTTGGGGTACATGACATCAAAATGGCCAATTGTTTTTTCTTTACAAGAACTCAGTAAACTAAATGAAAATTAGTTTACCAGGCAACTTACTTGTAATTATCTTAAAAGAAGGTCATTCTTGTCTTTTTGTATGACAAAGCAATCAGGTGCAATCTCAATTTGCATATATGTATATATACTATATCTAAGTGTTAACACTACTAGTTATATCAGGAGCTTGGTTCTCTATGCTAATGCACAAATTATTTGCACTTGGCACAGGATGGATGCAATTGCTGTTGATGAAGCTGTTTGGCATGGAATGAAGATCAGTTTAGTAGATGGGACCCGGTCAGTGGTCAGCAATCTCAGAAGTGTCATTTATGAGATCAGACTTTAACCATTGCTTGGAATGCACATACCTTCTATTTTTGTTTGGATCAAGCTGAAGTAGATGGGACCCTGTCAGTGGTCAGAAATCTTGAAAGTGTCATTTTTGATATCAAACTTTAACCAATGCTTGGAATACACATACCTTTTATTTTTGTTTGGATCAAGCTAGGTGTCTATGATGCGTATATATTGTAGGGACCCGTGGACATGGCAGGGATATAGATTTTACACATAAAAAAGTGTAGTTATGGATATGATGTTGACACAGTAGATTACCCATTTTGAAGTATCCATATATCATAGGTCACCAATTAAGTTACTGCAACACGAGAAAATGTTGCATAACCATGGCGAACCTTGCTAGAAGCCCCTTGCGTAAGTTATATTTTGTTCTTTGCTTCAATAAGGAGTTGATCATGACATGGTTCTTTAGCAGTTGATAATTCATTCATGGTGAACCTAAGAAGGGATTTAAGCATACCTTCTTCTCGAAGACAGACAGCAAACAGGAAACGCCCCAAATTTTCATAGTTATACAATCAATATTTAGGAGTATCTGGCTTTGCAGCAGCCTTCATATTTGGGAGACAATTCACGTTGGGCATTCAATCCACTGGTCATCCATTGCAATACAAACAATAGAAACTGAACCTTCATCTATGATCTAATCTCTCTTAACCGAGAACTAGAGAAGAAAAAAACAAGCTCACACGCACAATCACACACAGACAGGCTAGAAAGCTTCTAATAAACATTAAGAAGGCAGTAATGTCTGTTAACCCACTAGTTGCTTTAATAATACATTTACTCCTCGAGGGCTGTTAAGCCAAGGCTGAAACATGATGCCATTTGTTATATTCAACTAATATTCTGAACTATGCCTCGAAATGTTATACATCAAGGATCTTCCCCATTCCAATGGAGAATACATTAATTGCAGATCAACTTGCCCGATTACATCCAGAGTGTGCCATGATTAAAATTTCAGGCCACAACAGAAAAGTGAGGCATCATGTTCTCTCTGTCCTTCCAATCAAATTAGTTCGAGCTGATAATACGGTCATAGAAATACATATTGGTGCATAGTATCATGTTTCACAAGTGTCGCCCGCCAATACGTCTTGCCAACTCGAAATCTTTTCGCACTGTACATTAACAAACAGTTATGTTCACCAGCAATTATGTTCCAGCAGACAAAAATAAAAAATTTGAACCAAGCATCAAATACATGGTTATATACATGCTAGCAGGCTTTAAATATACAATAAAATCTTGTCCACCAGGTTTTCATCTTCATAGTGCTTTCTACCTACCTATATATCCAAGTAGGTCTTAGTACATTCGAAGCTTCATTGTGTTGATTTCAAACACCATGACACATGGACATGGGTTTTTAATTATATCACTAAAACAATACTCTTGATAAAAAAAATTTAATGTTACGTTACACCTAAGAACATATTTTTTAAACTAGAAAAATAAAAACATATTTTTGTATCTGAATATATTTATAAATATCAGTTTTTTAGGGTGCTCCAAACTTTGGTGGACTTCTTGAAAACAGATTGCTTCACAATAGGGCCCAGAAGTGGGGAACCCACAGCTGTCTCTCTAAGGATGATCACCAAGGAGATTGACAATATAGATAAATACTATATATTTGTACTAATAAAGGAGATTTGATATTAGGCCTTGATAGCCAGATGAATTATTTGATTTAGCGTTTAGCGATAAAAGCAATAAATAAAAACACAAATATGAGCATGATTTTAATTTAATTCTTTTGGAGAAACCTACTTAGTGTAACACGTTTTGCATGAATTGCACAGAGATTTCCATCTTCAAACAAATTAATGAACCAATTAGTCTTCAGCCGCCTGCATAATCATCTATGTTTATGTGAAGTCACGAAATGTGATTTTGTAAAGCATATGAAATTGATGAGAGGTGAATATTGTGTGCATCATATTGATGCAAAGACAAATGTTGGAGAACCTAAAGCAACTGCAAGACCTTGTAAGCTTGGTACCACTAGAGTTTGAATAAAAAATGACACCCAATCCTCAATAGAAGGAAACGTGGCTAGCTGTGAATTCATGCACTTTCAAAGAGGCTAGACCTATCAAAGCTGATACGAACTGGACCTGCTGACTACTTCTGTTCAGGGCACTGTTTAGCCCACTTCCTGAGGGATTTTTTTGCTCAAATTTGGTGCTTTCGAAGTGCATATCATGAACTTAAAATTTGCTCTTTTTCCATCTTGCCATTTTAAACATAAGCTCTATTTAAAGTTTAAACATCTCCGTAACACAACTATAAAGAGTACTCACCACTCCATGCATCAACAACAAACACATAGGGCCAAATGTAAGAAGAACAATCGGAAATACTAAGTATGAGATTGAACAATGAAATGTTCAAGAAAATAACCTCATCCATTTCATCATACATTGCTAGCCAAGGAAAAAAAAAATAAAAAAGAACCATCATCCAATTGGGAGATCAGATTCAAACAACGTGACTCTTAAATAACATCATCTATTGCGAGCCAAGGCTAAGAAAAAAAAATGATTGTTGAAGCCAAGGTTGGGGGAGTGACCAGCTGCGATGGAGAGAGAGAGAGAGAGATGAGCAATGGTGTCTAGGGCACTCTGTTTTTCTTCTAAAGTTTCAAAACTGGCGGGCTTTAGGTGCCAAAAATTTCTTAAGTTATCTGCTCCAAGGGGGCTGCTGCACTGGATCCGATAGAGAGAGATTAGAGATGGGATATGACAAGTAATAAATCTAAATAAAAAACAATCTCCTTTTGCCAATTACATGGATCTTAATAACCTGCAAACACAACCAACCCATTCAAGCGTAGATTCATTCTATTCACTTATACAAAGTATTTCACCCATATCAAATGCCATATAAACTCATGAATCATCAAACTAACGCCAAAAAATCAAACCATAAGCAGCAGAAAGCCATCGTTTGATCGAGACAATGTATACAAAAAGTGCACAAACGAATTTGGCATTTGCCCTAAAACAACCAAAACAAATCCATTCAATTTAAATCAACAAAGGTAGTCTTAAAAAATTCTACAAGCAATAGCACAAAACGACCAAAACGGAATTGTTGGTTGCTGCTGCAATTCAGAGGGCTGCTGCTGCGATGGGGACAAAACCTCGGCAATACAGAGGACCCATCATAGCAGGTCCAAAGCAACAAAAAGCAGAAAAAAGAAAACAAAAGGGATTCAAAGGGTTCCTACTGCGATGGGGTACCTTTCTGCGAGGGGGACACAACTGAGCACAAAGAATTGAGCATTTTGTTCTTTTTCATTTTTGTTTTTGAGGATTTGCCTTTGGACATTGCAAGAAATTTATCCGTGAATATGTTGTTTTGCTCTTGCTAATTAGCGCAACAAGAGATCAAGCAATTCGACGCTTTGAAAAATATCGGCATCTGAAAAATCTACAAAAGAAAAACTCTTCTTCTCGTCTTGTGAGTGTGTTAGATGCAACCCCACAACACTGTCAACTTCCTGGGATCATCTGCGCTGGAAACCATCCCACTCGTTTCAAATAATATTCATAACGCATACCCAGCTGATTGAAAAAAGGAAAATCTATTGTTCTTCCAAAAATTACCTCTCGATTTGAAAAATCTTCAAAGAAAGCATCTTTCTCCTTCTTCCCCATGAACAAAATGGAGTCTTCAGTTACTTTTTCCTGGCCTTTCTTTGACCCCTCACTGAACAACAGAATTTCCCCTTTTCGTTTTGCGCCAGCACGGGTTGATTGTGTGGCTGCCATTAGGACGAGAGATGCTACTTGGGAGGGACGCTGCTGCGATGAGGGAGGAAGGGAGGCACTGCGATGGTAAGAGGGAGAGAGTTCGATGCTGTTGTGTGGAGGCGGAGCCGTGGGTCTAGACGCGCAGCGATGAGGAGGGAGGAGAATCGTGATCGAGAGAGAGGAAGAGAGCTGTCGTGCATGAGATTGAGAGAGAGGAAGAGATGAGGGAAATTCATCCCTCTGAGATTTGCAGCCCATCTTCCATGGTGTGGGTCTAGACGCACAACAATGGGGAGGGAGGAGAATCGTGATTGAGAGAGAGAAAGAGAGTTGCTGCGCACGAGAATGAGAGAGAGAGGAAGAGATGAGCGGACGTTTAGCCCTCTCTGAGAATCATAGAGCCTTTTCCTTTTAGTCGAAAGTTTCAGGCGAAACATCCAAAAACAAGGCAGGTTCTTTCTTCCGTTCTTAGACACTCCAGCTGGACCTCCAGCTCGGATCAGGCTCACATTCGGGCTCCATAATCAGGCTCATAGACTTTTTGTAATAATTATGTCATGTTTTTGAGACACACGGAAAGCACTTCCCCTTGCCACTATGGCTGTCAAAATGTCACACGACCCTTTAACACTACACGAATCCACACGATATTAATGGGTTTGGGTTGGCTCTTAATAGGTTTGGGTCGTTAACAGGTCAAACCCGTTAACACTTTAAGTTAATGGGTCGGGTACGAATTAAACAAGTAACTCGTTAACAACTCGCTTGACCCGTTAAATTTTTTTTACTCCCTAAATGTAAATAAATTAATTTATATTCATAAAGAAGAAATTGAAATTTAACGTTTTATAGTGGTTTTTTAGGTGGGATCCACTCAAGATCCTCACTTACAGTTTCATGTGGCTTTTATATTTCAATTCTTCTATTTTTGTATAATTGTTTTTTAATTTTGAAATGACTTAATTACTTAACGGGTTAAAGGGTTGAGTCGGGTAACTCGTTAAATTAACGGGTTGTGTTCGGATTAGATTTTTTGATCCGTTAAGTTAACGGGTCGGGTACGGGTTGAGGTGATTTTAACCCGAATTCGTTAACCAGTAACCCGAATTCGTCAAACACAACACCTACTTGCCATGCTTGTAGTCAAGCCGTGATATTTCCAAGCAATTGCTCTGTTGCTTCCTTCCAAGTTCCAACCCATTGCACAACTTCTTTTGAAAGAAAGATATTTTCCATGGAATTTCTCAATTGCTTCCATCTCAGCTTTCTTGTTAACGAAATCTATTTCAGAATCGAAGTCTCTCTGTTCTTTCATCTTTTTTCTGCGTTATCTTTCAAACGAATGTCTGATTTCTTTACCCTCTATCTTTCAAGATAGTTTTTAATCTACTTTGTATTTATATAATTCTCTTACAATATGATCGATCGACTTTCTTTTTCAGCACAAAAGTCCTTTGCAGCATCATTCATCACCGTTGTGCAGCTTTCATATGAAAGTCAAGTCATGATATTTCCAAGCAATTGCTCCTTTGCTTCCTTCTTCCTTCCAGCCCATTGCACAACATCTTTTGAAAGGAATAGATTTTCCACGGAATTTCTTAGTTTCTTCCATCTCATGGTCACTGTCGATTTATAAGGCCTCTTCTTCTTTTCGAATCTCACTCCAGCTTACTTGTTGTCGAAATCTATTTCAGAATCAAAGTCTCTCTGTTCTTTCATATTTGCTCTGCATAATCAGTCAAACGAAGGTCTGATTTCTCTACCATCTCTCTTACATGATAATTTTTTCTCTAGTTTGTATTTATCTAATTCTTTCTCAGAACGCATAAATCTGCATTTCACATTCTATAAAAAAAGAGAAAAAAATCATATAATCATAACAAACAAATATACTTGAAATTCCTTAGATTATTGGCACTTAGACACTAGGACCCATTGATACTCAAATGCTATTGCCTTGATAGAAATATAATGATATTGGGAGTTTCTTAATCGACAAAAGGCATGATGGAGAGTCCAAAAAAAAAAAAAAAAAAAACTTTATTTGGAAAATTCTGGTATTTTGTATTTTTTTTTTATCAGAGAATCAATTTGGCCGTGGAAATAACTCAGAATGAGGTGAAAATTTGAGGTATCCCATAAATATGAAGGATATTTGTCTTAATGATTGTGATTTTTAATATATGAGGTCTATCATAGTGTTCCACTCTATTTACATCAAGATTTATAAAAGTTAAAGCCACACAAAAAAAAAAAACCCAGACTTCACCCAATCTCCCTTGGCAAGCGTGCATGGTAGCACATCAGTTATATGGAAAATTTCCCACCTCCTCTTTAACTCCATGCTTTTGTCGCGTGTTTTTTTTTTAATAATATTTTTATTTTCTTATTAATTATAAAACTTATTATTTTTGTTGATCAATTCCATATATTACATATTCATTTGAGTTTAGTTTTATGTAAAATGGTTGTCATAGAATGACTATATATATAGGAAATTATATAAAATAGTTATTTCAAAAGTTTGATCATCTATGCTTAAAGTACAATGCATAAGTGTGAAAATAATAACAACAATATTTATAGGAGTCAATATTCTAAAAATATAGTTATTTTTATAAATACCCCATAGATAAATCCCAACTTTTGGTCAATATTCAAAAGTGGAGCTAGGTCCCTTCCTCATTAACTAATTTTAAGTTTTTGTTGATAACTATTAATAAAAAGATGCTTTGTGGTGTAGTGGTAGGGTCGTTCCTTTAAAATTCATATTGTCCTGAGTTCAAGTCTCAGTACATATCATGATTAATTTTTACCATGTCATTAAAAACACACGGGTCGGGTTGGGTCCAAAAGGTGTGCTTTATCTTTGGCCCGACCTAATTTACCCCGACCCCACCCGTTTGCTAGGGTCAAACTAAATTGGATTAGTCAAAATCATTTCGCTTCATATATAATAACTAGCGAAAAGTCCCCGTCCTTTGCACGGGTAACGTAATTCATAATATTTAAGTTTGAAACAAAGATACTAAAAAAAAAAAAAAAAAAAAAGCATACCATGATATTTATAATTCAAAGGTCAACATGAGTAATTTATTAAGTTTACATTTTGGAAAATAAAAATCAAGTTGCATCCACCAAAAGTAAAAGATGGCAAATGTGAGGAAAGAAATGAGAAAATCAAAATGGAAGAACATCAAAAAGAAGAAGCAAAAGATCTAGGCCGTAGAATCAATTGTCTTTGTTGACAATATTACTTGTAGTAGTAAAAATCAATTTCCCAATGCATTATATTTAAAATTGAAGATCTTCACATATAACAGTAAAAATACAAAGACACGGGAGTAAAGAAACTTTTGTTGCTCCTTCAACACAACTCAAAATGGCTACATGCATGACAAATATTAACTCTTCCTAAAGAAACTTCAAACTTCACCTTTGATTCCTAGTAGGAAGTAAGAAAAAACAATGAAGAAAATCATTTAAACAATATATAGAATAATTTATAAATAGCCTTAATTAATCAAAATGTAATAGAATAAATCATTTCTATAGGGATCGTCATGGTAGCTGTTGGGGGACCGAAAAAGTTAAGCACACTCTATTGATTATAAAACCATTTACAAAACCACGAAAATACCCACAAAGAAAAATTCATTCATGAAAGACATGTATTCAACATTCAACACACGTTAGGAATTGAGAAATTAACAAAATCCTCTCATAGCTACAAAGGCAAGTGAAACTAAAATACATAAAAAAATTTCATTCATATTAATTACCATTTACAGAAGTAAGAACAACACTAAAAGAATTTATAAATTAAATTATATCTATATTATTTTTAAGATGCCCACACCAGGAAGACACTAACTGACCATGGCAATTACCACTCATACCTAAAAATGAAGAAAAGCAAGTACCTACAGTCCATGACAAACTATAAATTAAACCGAAATAAAATTAAAAACGTATGCACTGGTAGCTCTGATTGCCCAAATCCAACAAATTGTGGCTGGACTCCATCCATCAATGTAACAAACATATTAGAGATGTCGTTAATCTGGATTCCTCAAAAGACCCTGTTCTCTAACATTGAAGTCAATATTTTTTGAGTGATAAAAAAAAGTAAAGAAATGAATCAACCGTGAGAAAGAAGATAATGCAGTGAAAACCATATTTATAGTGGAAAACAACAAATCAAGAGGAAGCCATGCTAATGAATCTAGCATAAATGATTGATTACGGTTCAAAATTAAGGAGCTGCAAAGTTAAATAATAAAAAAAAAAGAATACAAAAGTGAGTAGGAAATTCACTTGTTTTGGTGGCTGATAATATAGGACGCATGTGCAAATATAAAAAGACAAGTCATATTGCTACACTTTGGAAGTGATCTTAGTAGAAAAGAAATAAAAGCAATATTAAGTGATGATATATTAGATTTTGACCATAGATTGATTCTAACCAGGACATAGACCTCTCAATTTTATAAAGATTTGGCAACTGCATATCATCTAATTATAAAGGCAATATTGAAACAGAGCATCACTTCATATATTCCTTTCAACTTTCTCAATATTCAGATAAAATACTATTTGTTGCCATGTATTTAGGATTACATTATTAATGGGTTAGTGGATTGGTTGTCATATGATTCAAACACAGTAAAGAGGCATTGGGTGAAGCACAACCTATACAAAGAATCAACAAAAAAACTCAAATACAAGGCATTTTGTCAAGCACAACCTGGACACTTGAGTAAAAGTAGAAAATCAAACTGACGTGCTACTAGAAGAAAAGAAAAGAAAGTATATTTTTTGAAATTATTTACAGCAAAAAAAAAAAAAAATCAACAATGTATATATATATATATATAAGTCAAGAGATCTAAATATAAAAGAAGAAAAAACTTCAGGGGTCAAAATGTAATTCACTTTTATATATAAGTATAACAAATGAAACCCTAGATCTCTTTTGGTTGTAATGTAGATAAAAACAACTCTTTGTATTGATCAATTAGGTAGCTTCCGGGACCAAAAAACATATTTGTAATTTGTATTTTTCTGTGGATTGTTAGCCTTTACAACATGTTTGATCTCTTTCTTTAACATTAGATTCAACGGATTGAACGGAATAAACCGATCTGATCCAGTCCTCCACGGATCGGATCGGATTGATTTTATTTAAACGGCCATGGATTGGTGACGGATTCCAAATCCATCAATTTGTAGGTAACGGATTGGCGACGGATTTGGCCTAATCCGCACCAATTCGATCGGTGTACACCCCTAATAACCTACTTATATTCAAGTTATCAATTGTGAAGCTCTTCCTGCCCAGAGCATATTGCCTGTGACCTCCATTACTCTTTTATCTTTTATTCAAGAGTTTAGGCATTAGGCAACCATTAATTTGAAAATATCCTTAAAAGGCCATTCATTAAGGTATAGAGAGGATCCATTGATATGCAACACCATTGATCTAAATACTCAATCTTGTTTCTTGAATTTCTAAGAAATCAACAACTTTTTAATAAACATGCTCGGTACTGTCGTGGGTTGGCGAGTGTCAGAATACACTCCCAATCTATATTAGCATATGCAGACAATAGAAGTGGATATTGAGCAGGAAAGAAGAGATCCAATTGGAACTTCCTTTGAGATAACAGAGATGTGTGGAGGACAAGTTGACGAGTGCCAGACTACCCAGCCCAATCTAGTATGCAGACAATGTAAGTAGGCATTGCATTGAGCAGGAAAGAAGCGACTCCAATTGGAAGTTCTTTTGAGGTAACAGAGAATGTGGTGGACAACTGCTAGATGAAGATGTCTAGGATCGTTCATAAATATGCATAGGACTTGATTCATCTTGACCAGCTTTCTGAAATGAAGTAGATACCCACTCGAAGTGAATATGGAAAGAATAAATGCCCGAAGGTTTGCATTGGCATATGAAATTGTTAATTAGCAACAATGGGTCCTATGGGAGTACAATTCAAGATGCATGCCCCTTGGCTTGAATATGGAACGTAGGTTTACGAAATTGTCCTGAACTTCACTTACCAGTTGTTCAAAATGATCATGAAATTACACAGCGATATCTAATTCTTGTGAAAGTGTGCCATGAGTTTTGAGCCCATAAAAGCTAGTTGAATGGTGTTCCTGCTCCAGTCTAGATACTTGTCTCGATGACCTGTTAAAAGAAGAACAATTAAGAGAAGAGCAACTGTCATGTCGTTCTCAAGTCATTTTAGAGAATCAAGTCATTTTAGAGAATCATGGTTCTACTATTTCATCTGAGGCAGGTTTCTTTGCCATTAGAGATTCTAGTAAACCAAAGCCAAAAAAACATGAGCAAAGGTCAGTGTCATCTATGACCATTTTGCAAACAAATGCCATAAAGAGGTGGTGTACAGTTATTGCGATGGAACAGGCCATACCATTAGAGTGTAGGGAATCAGGGACACATCACAAAATATAGGAAGACTCAAAAGAAAATTGTTGGAATGGAGTGTCTGACTGCTCCTCTCTAAGTAGATTTCATTAATATAAAGTCCCACTGGTTATTACAGATTAAAATAAAATTCCCCAATCTAATGTTGATATCAATAAGAAATCTGTACTTATAATCCCAAATAACCTACAAGATATACCAGTTAATAAAAATAATTCACAAGATAATATAGAGGTCCAATGTCCTGCATGGCCACATCTATGAATGCTGAAATAACTTCTGTGATTTATAAGGCTGTTGGACAGAAGCAAGTTATTCCTTGGTGGATACCCTGCCTATAGATTGATTGATTTTCATCTAAGATTTTGAGCAATAAAATATTTTCTATTTTGTTTGTCGTAGACATAAAAGGGATTGTTGTGGGCCAGTTTTCATTTGTTTGTGGGCCCACATGCTTCATCATATCCTATGAATCTGGGGTTTTCATTCCTCACAAGGCCTTAAGGCCAAGAGCAGTGTTAGAAACTGGTAGGAAAGAGTTGGGAAAATGTTAAACAATGACTTTCTGAATCCTTTATATTTGTTTTTCTGGTTAAGTCTCATACTATTTGTTTCTGAATACCGAACATGGATTCAAGATGATATAAAAGCATCAATAAATTGATTCCATAAAAATAAGTGATCTTTGTGGACTGGCTATCATGATGTTGTATGATGTGGAGATATTTCCTTTAGTGTTACTTTTTCCGTGTCTGCATATCCATATATCTCAATTGTTGTATTACCTGTCAGGTCAATGGGATTTGCTGTGTGTCGGTAGTATGTTATTTGCTAGCTTCAAGCCCAGGTTTAGGTGGGTTGCATCTACTGGCAATTGTTTATAAATATAACCACCGAAGCTGACCCCTGAATCCTGATAGATGGGGACTTCTGAGTGATGATGCCATTTGGTATTATATGAAAACTGGTTTTCACTGAATGATTGATTCATTTTGGTTGGAAATTGGGTCTGCTTCTTTCTCCTCTGTTTTTGCCCGTTTCTTTTCCTATAGAAATGAAACGAGGGTTATGTTTATGTGTTGGCCTACCCCCAAATTGCTAGGGCTTGAATGTTAGCAGGATGTATGTTATTTATTCTTATGAACATTTTATGTGGCTTGAAAATTTGTAATTATACCTTACAAAATGAAAAATTGGAAATTATATAAGGCTAAAATTTGACACTTACACATGTTACTTCATTGGATTTAAGGCATAATAATATTAACGACGGCGACGGAGATGATGATAATAACAATAATGCCTTTTAAAATCATTAAATTTGAAGGTTATACATCAAGATGTTAACTAATTTAGTGAGGCTGATATTTTGTACATTTCTCTCATTAAAATATCTTGATCCCTCGCCTCATGATTAGCATGACCTAATTGGGCCGTAGGGATGAGTTGGTAAGGATTAACGAACCATGTGGGCAGTTTTCAAGAATGGTTTGGAAAACTTGTGACTCAATCTCAACTCTTCCAAAAAAAAAAAAAAAAACCACAAATATACATTTTTTTATGTGATGACTCAATGAGCCATAATTTTTATAGAATATTTAAAAGGAGGTCAAATGCTTATAAAAACACAAATATACATTTTTTAAAAATGTATTAATGAAAATCAAGTCAAATCAATAAGTCAATACGTACAAGGAAAATACTATTATAAGGAGAATAAATGAAATGAAAAATATGACCTTTAATACAACCATCAGTCCAATATCAGATGTAAAAGGTCAAATATAAATTACATTCCAGTCATCGTTTATAAATTGCTGACTTTGAAACTTCTGAATGATTACTTTAAAATGCATATTAATTATCTAAAATTAAATCTACCTATCAAATAGTTTAATATGAAAACAATATATTCAAACGAGCAGTCCTTCGTCAAAATAAGGTGACTTGGAGAATTAAAGTCCAGTGGAAGAGTTCTCCTTCCTTTCTCCTCAACAAAAGTAAATTAATTTTGGTAGGAAAAACTCTCACACAACTACAAAGCATACTCTTCAGATGCAGAAATGCTACTTGTCCCGGGACAAAAGTCCCGGGACTTGGCCCGGCTCCCATGGGAGCCGTTGGATCCCATGGGGAGTCGGGCCATGTCCCGGGACAAGTAGCCCGACTCTTCAGATGCAGAAATGCTACTTGTCCCGGGACAAAAGTCCCGGGACTTGGCCGGCTCCTATGGGAGCCGTTGGATCCCATGGGGAGTCGGGCCATGTCCCGGGACAAAACCCGGGACAAGTAGCCCGACTCTTCAGATGCAGAAATGCTACTTGTCCCGGGACAAAAGTCCCGGGACTTGGCCCGGCTCCCATGGGAGCCGTTGGATCCCATGGGGAGTCGGGCCATGTCCCGGGACAAAACCCGGGACAAGTAGCCCAACTCTTCAGATGCAGAAATGCTACTTGTCCCGGGACAAAAGTCCCGGGACTTGGCCCGGCTCCCATGGGAGCATGGGATCCAACGGATCCCATGGGGAGTCGGGCCATGTCCCAACCCGGGACAAGTAGCCCTACTCTTTCAGATGTGGTCCCACTTTGTGGGTCCTCTAAGATATGCCTGTGAGCCTATGATATAAAAGACCCTATCATATGTGCGAAGGGAGATGGAAAAGACCCACCAGATCATCTGATCTCAAGCCCTATTCTATCTGGTGACTAAAATACCCTCACTTTTGCAGCTCTCTCTCTTTTTAGTTCATGTATCGATGATGTTCTCCAATCGCGAACTGAAGAAGACATGAATTCGATCGATGATCTCTCTCTCTCTTCTGAATCTTCGATCGCATCCCTTTTCACTGCTTCCTTCAATGGCATTTTCATGTCTTTCTTCTTCTTCTTCTTCTTCGGAAGTGGATGTGATTACATCAACGTCTTCGTCTTCGATGGAGAACCTGAAGATAATCGAATGGGAGTAGATCGAGCTGAGGCGCTGGAGCCTCACGTCCAACAGTGCTAAAGAGCGGAAGCTTTCTCTTTCGAATAAGCTCGAATCCCTCCTCCAGGTATATTTTCTTCTCTTCGGATCTGGAAAGTCCCATTTTAGGGTTTTCTTTGGAATCATATGATAAAATTTTGGAAGTTTTCTGTCTGGGATTCTGATTTTTCTAATGAATAGAAAGCTACTGTTCAAGAAAATTAGAAAAGATCCGATTTTTCTGATTCTTTACGTTGAGTTTTGAGTTTTTAGGATTCTGATCAAATTCTCTGTCTCCTAAACTGAATCTTGAAGCGTTCACATTTGAATTCCAACCCTGTTTTTTTTTGCAGAAAGGGACAGAATCGTGATTCACAGAAATCTCTGTTTGAACCTCAAATTTTCTTGGAATCTCGACTGTCGTCTTCCCAGACCAGAATTTATCCTGGGTTTTAAAGCCTACTTTCACATGTGGGCTTGGAATAGTATCTGTTACTAATGGTTGAAACAGATTTTGTATTGTTTTCGAGAAATTGTGGGTTTGGATTGGTCTTGGAGATCATTTTTTCTTCTCCCTTTTCATTCCTTCTAGGAAAAAACGGTTTGGCATTGGATCAGGATGGTGGTTTCCCCACTCCACACCTTTTTTTTTTGTTTAATATTTTGGCCTTTATTTGATTAGTTAGCTCATTAGCATGGCTGCATTGTGGTGGGCAGGTAAGGTCAGAGTCACTGTGTCAGTCGAATGAGCTAGAGCAGATGCGTAAAAAACTGGAGGCTTGGAAGTTGGTGTTGGGGAATCTGTTGATGCAGTCAAAGACTGCCACTGCTGACATAAAAAATCAAACCGAACAGCTTCAGTTGGAATTAGATCTGCTGCTGGTGGCAGGGAAAGCCCTTTCTGTAGCTCGCAATCAATTCCAGGTAATTTGCCAATTTGTGTTTGGTAATGTGATTTTTTTTATAAGTTTATTCCTTTGCTAATGTGTTTGTAATTGTTTTCTTGTGCATATTGTCCAATTCTGTTGGTTAGTTATATTGGATGTGCAGTTTATTACAATTGTTGATGACTAACATTATTATCAACCACCATTATCATCGTTTCGTCGGCGTCATCATCATGATGTTGGGTCCTTTCTTGACATGAATTGAGTGAATTATGATTAAAACACGGATGAGATACAATCTATTCAGAAAAATTCAAATTCCTTTGGCTAGGCGATCTCTTTCTAAATATATACCTATATGAATTGTTTGGGCTTCTTCAAGCTTATAGGCTTCGTAAATAGATACTTTGCTAAAAATAGATCTTTGTTTAGTGAATTGTTTGGCTAAATATAGATATTTGAATTATGACGTTTTAATATAAGCTTAACCATTATAAGAGTGAATTATAAACCAGCTTACACACCGGAGAAAGGAAACCCCATTGACAAAAACCACCCAAACAGAAAAATCAAATAACAGCAAAGTCAAGAATCAAGATAAAACCACCTCCCTCCATTTGAACATGATATGGTCGAGTGGAGTGTCTCGAAAATGAGAGAAGGATAGATACCCCAGAAGCCATTGAGAACTTTGCCTTCTCAGGTAGAGCCTCCAAATAGAAGATTTTGCCTTGAAAGCACTTGTAGTTCAGTTCTTTTTAAATAATCCAAATTGGCAACGTAGTCAAGGAACCCAAAACTGATCATTACCCAATTGATTTATGATCTCAACCCGATTATCTTCAATCAACCCAATTGCCTTCTCAGGTAGAGCCTCCAAATAGAAGATTTGCCTTGAAAGCACTTGTAGTTCAGTTCTTTTTAAATAATCCAAACTGCAACGTAGTCAAGGAACCCAAAACTGATCATTACCCAATTGATTTATGATCTCAACCCGATTATCTTCAATCAACAAGAATCAAACGTCAATGAAGGAGAAAATAGGGATTCTCTAACCGTTGATTGTCAAATCCACCGTATAAATCCTCGATCCAATGGGAGATGCTAAACCAAGACGAGTAGAAATAAAAGTGCACCAGTGCAACTTCGTCAAATTTCATAAAAATTTAACCAAGCATCGGTTGGACACCCTTTACTTGAATAAATAATGTTGGAAATCTCATAAAATCCTAAACCTAATCACATCCACTAATCATAATCCTAATGATCATAGAAACCTTTTTTAAGAGGTCTAATTACGATTCAATCATGGAAAGAAATTAAGACGAGGTCGTAATTATGGTCAACTTGTGCACTAAATTTTCTAGGGGCTGTGGAGCCCACTTGTTGGCTTTGTTGATGCAAACCCTAGGGTTAGGATTTGGATTGTAGGTGTTGCAGCACAATAGCAGTTTCCGCAGAAACAATCACACGATGAAGATAACTTTTCAATGATAAAATTCCACAGGGGAAAATTATATTCAGCTCATACTGTGAAATTTCCATCTCTACAGTGAAATATGTAGGGAAATCAAAACTTAGCCCCTAAGTTACCTAATCAAACTAGGAAACTAATACTATTGAAAACTACTCTAATACAACTCATTAAATAAACTCTAGGCTAATAACAATTACTTTAAAAAAATAAAAATTTTGCAAACTTCCTTGGGTCCCACACGTGGACCACAAGTTTTGTTCCAGCGATATGATAGTGTTGTTGAATCATTCCCCGTAGGTTGGAAAAGAGTTCGACCTCAAACTTAGTAATTCTCGACATTGCTTTTGTAGACATTGTGTACTTGAAGCACTTCCTTGGTGATACAAGATCTTGATCCTTTCTTTGGTGGTGCCGGCTTCATATAATGGAGGGTGGCATGTTTTCCATTATGAGCAAATGTGTATTCGCGCATGGCATTAGTTCAATTCTTGTCGTACATCCATGGATGACCTAATAGGATATCACCACTATCCATCGGTAGCACATAACACCAAACTGTATCTTTGTAGTACGCACCAATGGCAAGAGTAATTGGACACGTATATCGCACTTGCACTTCATCACTTGTTATGAGCCATCGGGCAAAATAGGGATGATGCTTTCCAACTTCGGTTGCAAGCGATTCACAATAGCTTGAGATATAAATGTTTTCACAACTGCCCCCATCAAACACTACCGTGCACGCTTGTCTTATTCACAGTCTGTTGAGCACAAAAATATTATTTTGTACCATTTCTTTCAATAGCAGATTAGTTTCTTTAAGGACCGTGAGAGCTTCACTATCATAAGGGACCGTCGATCTCTAATTCCTCGGTCTCTTTTCCTTTTAGGATCATCTGGTGTATCCTTCCATCACTTTCCTTCTCAATGTGTATGTGTTTGGGACATTCAAATGATTGATTGCCCTTGTTGTTTACTTGCAAAGCATGTGATACCAATTGTTGCAAATCCTAGGGTTAGGATTTGGATCATAGGTGCTACAGCGCAGTGGTAGTTTCCGCAGAAACAATCACACGTTGAAGATAGCTCTCCAATGATAAAATCCCAAAGGAGGAAATTATATTCAGCTCGAACTCTGAAAGTTCCATTTCTACAATGCAATATATAGGAAAATCATTCTCTTGCACTGCAACCATTCTGATGCAATCCTAGGGTTAGGATGCAAGTGCCAGGGCACAATTGAGGCTCCCAAGGAACCATCTCACATGGAAAAACACTCTCCAACGATAAACCCACAAAGGGAAAAATTCTATACCCAAATCTCTGAGATCATTGATCTCTACAATGCTATATTTATAGTAAAAGAAACTTAAGCCTAAGAAACCAATCCTAATCAAACTAGGAAACAAATAATAATTCTATTTGAAATTAGAAACTATTCCTGAAACACACAACTTGTTAATTAAAAATTAGAAGCTACTAATAATTAAAAAAGAATTCCTAAACTTCCTTGGGTCCCACATGTGGACCAATGAGTATATGGGCAATCATGTGCTACTGCATCACATTCTCAAAGCATAATTAGTTGAGACCCAAGACTGTTTTACTCCTCGCTAAATGCCGCCATAAACATTCCATATAAATTTCATTCATGAGCTTGAGTGATTTGAAGTCGAGACGCCATCCTTTTCTGACTTATGAACAAAGGTCATTTAGTCAAATTATTTTCTTCTTCACTCCTTTCTTGCATAGAAAATCTGTTGCAACTTCTCCAGATGATTAATAACTGACACTAGGCACAGGGGCGGCCTAGATATATAGATGGGGGCGGTCGCATGAAATCATGGGTCCGCCTCAAAACCCCATGAAATCATGGCGTCTGCCCCAAACCCACATGAAAACGCTGGTTGTACTCAAAACCCACTACTACTTAGGTCCGCCCCCCTAATGAAATCCTGGTCTGCCACTACTAGGCAATGAAGTGGACTAGGAGATTGGAAGGGACGTTAGATTAGAGTGATTCTTCCTGAAAGATAGATATTTTGGCTTTTCCAAGTCACCTACTTTCTTTTCAGTCCATTCCAACCTGGATTCCACAAAGACTTGGATGCCTTACCTATACTAAAAGGAAGACCTAAGTAGAGAGTCTTGAAAAGTCCCCACTTGCACCCAAAAATATCTGTGCTGCGTAACGAGTAATCGTTTACTTTAATCCCCATCTCATCTCACAACTTAAGGTCAGAAAACTATAAAATGGAGGCACCTTCACAGTTTGAGACCCACTTTGTTTGGTGGAAAAGCTTGGATTGTGGGAGTTCTAACACTGATATTATTGGACCAATCACCTGTCAAGGGGAAAAGGGTGAGCAAGACTTTTGGGCTACTGCAATATAACTGGCTTGCAGTCTATAGTCTAAAGAATTACAAAGCTTAGGCAGCTATATATGATCATTTATATGCACATTTGTATGTTTGTTTGTGTGTGTATGTGTGTGGACTGTGGAGAGAACTGTATATATACTTGAATACTCGACTCATTCGATTCTCTTCAACTTGCTAGGTTTATTGAGTAAATAACATATTTGTTCAATGTGACATGTCAAGTCGAGTAACTGCCCCACCCCCGGTTTTGTTGTGTTGAAGTCTGTCTGTGTATGTTCTTTCTGTACTAGGAGGTCAAATCAATCTGTTATTTTCCAAAATAAAAAAGCGCTTGTGGGTTACTGATCCAAGACGATTTATTAATGAAAACGAGTATAAAAGAGCTTCAGATCATGGAAATCAAGCCATTAATGATCAACTTTTACAAAGCTGCTCTCCCTGTTCTCCTCCAATGGTTGGCCTAAAAGATGCATTTCTAATTTAGCAGTCTGACCATTGATTTGCAAGATAAATATAACCTTCCAGGGCACCTTGATCTCACTGGAAGCCAAGTGGCAAGTTGTCATTATTATATCACATTTCTACTAAAACCGCACATGCGTCTGTTGACAATAATGAAAGGCCGCCCTGCCAATATGAAAATTTTTAGCCCGTGCTTTAATGCAATTAATGAAATCACATAACTAGAACTGAAATTTCCCGCGGCACATATTAATTGCCAATCTAAAGGGTTTATGCATTGACAACCTTTAATTGGAAACCTCACTAAAAGAAGACATTCCCATTTTCTTATTTACAACTACGCTTGTTCCAATTCAACTTTTACATAGTTGTTTTGAAATTAAAGAATCCCTACACCCCCACAAGCATTGAGAGAGAGACCGAGAATGAGACAGATATTTAACAATAATAAGGAATACGAAGATCAATAATCTAGTTCTGTTGCCACTTGATATGAACAAAACATTGGTGAGAAACCTTACTTTCTTGCAAAACAAAGCTAATTTGAAATAGGATACGATGGTCAACTTGTTTGTTAGAGAGTAACACATGATGAAATCCTGCTCCTGAAACTTATTCTTAGTATATTCTCTTCTCCAGTCTCCCCAGGACAGGTATTCAAAGCAAGATTCTGTGGCAAACTTAATTGATCAAACTTTTATACGGAGAGGCTTGGAGTGGAGTGGTGCTACTGTTAAATCCGTGTCTGTTTTTGACATTTGGACCTCCCAAACTCATGACACTCCAACCACACCTATGTTCCTCATTGCTGATCACCTAGGACGGTTGTACTGTACATGATTCACTTATCCATTATAGTATTGGACTATTGTTATCTTTTTATGTGTTTCTGCTTAGTTTACGCAATGAAATCAGAGATAATGAACTTTGACTACCCTGATCTTTATTTCCTCACAGGAAGCTAATACCTTACTAAGCTTGGAAAAGGGGTCATGAAATTCAACCTAAGAAACTTGGCAGAAGATTGCCTACGGATGAGCAGCATACATGATTAGCAACAATTTCAGCAGCGCTTTATTTAGTAAAGCGGAAAATTCACTTGGACAGTCTTCTCCTGGGGAAAAATCTTCATTCATCTCTGATGGC
>QPKB01000009.1:8263749-8295049 GCA_003546025.1 Camphora micrantha | reverse complement strand
GGGAGATGAAGACTTAGTTTTGCTTGTAAAGGGGTTGGTTGGATCCAGTGTCTCCCTTCCCCCCCACCCCACAACCTTCCTTCTTTTTTCTCCTCTCAGATCCTTTGGGTAATTAGGCAGAGGAGATCCTTCGGGGTGCTCAATGAAGATGAGGTTAGCACGAGGAGTTAAGACCAAGAGGATGGATTGAGCTAGGAAGAGGAATTCGGGAAAGGCTTTCATTTTTTTGACATTCTTCTACTGACATTATTCTTCCAAATTGCAAAAGAGGAAAAGCTGGAGTGACATCCGTATATCCAATGGCCTTTTCTTGGGGAATCATCAATTTTAAGTTGATGGTGGATTTTTTTGACAACCATCAACGGCAACTTTGCTCTGATCCGGGGTTTTCTGAGGAATTAGGAGTTAAGGGGAAGAGGGTGTGGATAGTTGTCTTAGTGTCGTGATCCATACAATCAGGTTAGGGACTTTTCAGATTGTTTGATGATAGTGATCTTCAGGTTTGAGGTTATTTTGTTAAATCTCTATGGTTTTTCTGGATCTTTTTTGATTTTGAGATGCTTGTGGTTTTATTTCAGTAATTCAGTCCTCTTTACATGACTGATCATGTACCTTGTATTGTTTGATGAGATCTATCTAATTTAGTTTTTTAATGGTAGATGTAAAAATATAATCGAAATTCAGTAATTTTTATGATCCTTTCTATTTAATGAATTTCTTTTTGTTAGTTTGTGTTCAATTTGTTATCTTCGAGTCTGAAATTGTAGTGTCTGGCAATATTTGAATAGCAGAAGATTTTCAATTTCTTTATGGCAGGAAATATTGCATGATCGGGTGTCTATTTTCCCTAACTGTTTCAATATTATAAGTTTCAACTGTGAGTTAAAGCTACCAAAAAGGTGTGGATCCCGGAACAAGAAAACTAGAAGCAGCAGGTTGAAGATCAAGAGTACTTGGATGGACAGTTTAGAAAGGTAAAAATGTTCATCGACTACTCAATGCCCAAGATCCATAGCCCAAAGACTAACAAATTCCAGGTCCTGGGAGATCTTGATGGGGACTCTATGGCTTCTGATGCAGATTTTCAAGAAGCTAATGACTTTGTCCTGCAGATATATGGGCATTCGGATGGAGAAGTTCAGGTTAATCTTGACCAACCTGGGAGCAGCAAATCTCAGGAAAATTTTGAACCATCTGAGAACAATCCAGAGGGTGATAGCCCCACTGTTGCAGTGTCGTCATGAATTGCTCTCTTGAGATTTAAGAGGCCTGAACAGAGTCTCAATGCAGCATGAAATAAGGCACTCAATTGCCACATTTCATCTCCTTTTGTGGGTCTGATTGAAGCTTAAGTCAAGGACAGCGGCTTGCAGCATGTCAGGACTTGCATTTTGCCTGCAGGATTGTCATACCACTCTTGACATTCAGCACTGTAGTACAGCTAGAATCTGGGTTTGTTGGAGCCCGAAAATTATTGTTACAGCTTCTACCGGGATTATTCGAAGCGTACACCTCTAGGTTGCAACGAGAAGCCTCTACCATCAAAACATATAAGTGATGGAATAAAATTCAAAGTATTCAATGGGGATGTGAGAAGAGTAGATTAGCTTCTTTGCTAATTTTTAGGAATAAAATTCAAAGTATTCAAATGGTTACTTTTTCTCACTTAAGAAGCAAGAGATATGCTACATGGACCGAATTTGGGACCGGTCCTTGGACCGGTCCCAAAGTTCGTTCCCAATATCACCGAACTTTGGGACCGGTCCAAGGATCGGTCCCAAACATTCTGTCCATGTAGACTTTCTCAAGAAGCAATCCTTATTTTTTCTCTTTAACGCCAAATGGCATTCGATACTTCCTTAATTCTTCTCCTTCTCAGCAGGCTCTTTGACTTTGGTAATTGAACTAACAATAATGGTTGGATAGACATGAAACTATTTCCAAATGATGAGGTTAATCGTTGCTTCCATTATAACATAGCAAAATTAGAAATCCATCAATGTGGGGGCCTCTTATTTTTTGATTGAATTCAACGACAGTTTTTTTTTTTCTTCTTTTCGCTAACGGGAGGTTCCCAACCCTTTAGGCTGGACTAATCCCTTGAGTCCAGGAAAAAGTTGGGTAAAATCTATATAGCTCTTAGGTGGTAGCACTAGTAGACTCAACATTCAGTTCAAGAGGGGGGAACCGGAGATCGATACCAGGACCTTTAGCTCCGAAATTGAGATCAATCGTGGTCCTGACTACTCGGCCAACCCCTTGGGTTAAATTCAATGACAATTAATGGTTGGAATTGTGCTAATTTAGAAATAATGTCAATTCATAAAGATTAGGTAAATATGAAAGGCTCAGATTTATTTAAAAAGGTTGACGTTAAAGTAGAAATAATTAGGGCTGCATAAAAAATCCAATATCACCGTAAAACTGAACTGAACTGGGCGGTTTGGATCGGTTTCATGTAGATCGGTTTTGTCAATGGTTTGAAAATCATAGAAACTGCCTTACATTGGTCAATTATCGATTTGAACCCACGATTAACCGCTTAAACTGAATCGACCGCAAGTATTAACTTGAGTGTTGAGTTCTGACTATTTTTGTCTTAGGGGAAGCGCTTGTATGTTCTACTTGCATGTTACATGTTTGATGAAAGTTCTACAAAAAGTGTGTATTATTGGGTTTTTAGTAACGGTATCGAGGGGTTTGGTCTGACCTAAGAGAAAGTGAGGCCCATCTAAATTAGTTAAAAATTGGGGCTACATTCCACTTGAGCCCATCTTGTTGCGCCCCCACCCCCCACCGCCCCCAAAAAAAAAACTAGTTCCTTTTGTGTTGAATTTATTGGTCTGGATCAAGCAAATGCAGAGAAATAGGTACGTGCCTGACCATTTTGTTAGTGTATTTTATCAGAAAATTTGAACTGCTTCAGCTCATTAGCCTGAAAAGTTGGCCGAACCTAGCCTGGTCCATTCAATCACGCAGCCGAATGATGGTTGGAAAGAGTTCATCCATCGTTTGACGTATGCTTCTTTGGTTGAAACAAATTATGAAATATATTTTAGTGTTCATTACAACTTCTCCTTATTTCATTTGATGGACCGAGTTTGAACAACAAATTTTTTGTGAAAAAATATTTTTAAAAAAGACAAACAAAAAGATTGTAATCGAACCGAACTGAATTGAACCGGTTCAATTTGGTTTGAGCACATGGGCGGTTCACTTCGATTTGGAAAAATAGGAAATCTATGAATTTGGCTTGGTTGATAGTTCTCCCACTAAACCGAACCACAATGTGAACCCCTCCAAATAATGCCAATTCACGTGTCTAGCGAATGTCAAGAGCTTGGCAACAACTATAAGCCATGAAAATAGCTTGTGATAAAACCAATGGTAAATAATGTCTAAATTAGAATGAAATGAGATTAGTTCCAATCAAGAGTCCTGTTCTTGTCTGTGAATGGATTATTGGATTGATCAAAGCTAGGTCCCTGTATGAAAAGCTCAAAAAAGAGTGTTTGCGAAAAAGATTGGTTTTGACAAAATCACAATTCCGTTCCGTTGCCATCCTGGAAAAAAGGGTATACTTACCTTGGTATTTTCATCGTAGCTGTAGCTGTACCGCCTGGACAGCAGGAGAGATCAAAGAAAAAATGGAAAACGAAGGAAAAGATGAAGTGTACTGTTGCAAGATGAAGCTGGTCAGTTTCTTATCTTTTTCTATCTATCAATCAAATCCCCTCCAATTTCATCACCCATGTATTATGATTATATTTTCATCTTCAAGTCAAGAACTTGAAAGCTGCTTCCTTTTCTTCTTCTGATGCTGTTGATGATGATAATTTGTAGAGAGAGAGTCCTCAGAAGCGAAAAGACAAGGTTTTTATTGGTTGTGGAGCTGGGTTTGCAGGGGACAGGCCATTGGCTGCTCTCAAATTGCTGGAGAGGGTTAAAGAACTAGACTATCTTGTACTTGAATGCTTGGCTGAGAGGACTCTTGCTGATCGTTTCCAGGCTATGATGTCCGGAGGGGACGGATTTGATCCTAAAAGTATGTTGATTTCTTTCTTTGTTTCTTATAAATGGAGAAGTGGGTGTTGTTGATTTTGATGTTTGGATCCCAGAAAAGTTCATTTGAGAATTGAATTTTGCCATGAAACCGCATATCAATTTCTATTTTCCTGGGTGAGTTTTAGATGGTGTGGCTTTGATGAAAAATTGGTTTGTTTTCAATACCCAGTTTGTTAATTCATGTTAAATCTCTGAAAGTAAGCGTTCCATGTGTTATTGATTGAAGAAGGTTAACCTTCTTAAATGTAGAAGTGGGTTTTGGACAGCTCAATGGGAAGTGATATCTCCTTGAAACTGCATTCGGTGTTCTGTTTTTTTGTGTTAACAATGATCGGATGATTAAAGCGGTCATTGAATTGTTTTTAGGGTGCAGTTGGGGGCGCACCCGAAATAGAAAAATGTTGGTAAGTTTTGGCATAAGGGACAGTTGTTAAGATGAGAAAAAATTTGTCCTGATTGGTGATACATTAGTGAGCACAAGCAGCAGTAACTGTTGACTCATTTCTTTCAAAATTTTTTTTCTTCTGTGTATTTACAATCTCAAAATCCTAATCTACTTGGTGAGCTTCAATATGACAGTAACCTAAGTTGTACTTTCCTGGTTTCGATGACTGTTCAGTTGTGGATTGGATGACTTTGCTCTTGCCTTCAGCTGTGGAAAGAGGAGTTTGTATAATCACCAATATGGGTGCTGGTAAGATTTTGCGCAGTCATCACCTGCAAATATCTATTTCCTGATCTATAGCTCTCTTTGTCCCTGATATTATTGACATGTTTGGGACCTTTGTTGGAACTTGGAAGTGGATCCACTTGGTGCACAGAAAAAAGTCCTTGATGTAGCAAGCAGTCTGGGGATTCACATTACTGTTTCTGTGGCGTATCAGGTTTCTCCAACAGAATCAGGTGGGTAAAAATTGTTAAAATTCTAGTTCATCGAATCTGAGATGTTAAAGCATTGAGTGAAAGCGATCATGTTTTTCTAATGATCAAAATTTTCAAACGCAAGGAATATACAATTATCTGATGCCTCATATTTTTGCATGTGAGGCTAATGTTTTAGTGACCCAACGGGTTGGTATCATGCCCACCTTTGATGAGATGATACTTCAAAACTATCCCAGAGCGGAAGATCGAAACCATATGATTCTCCATTATCCCCTTGACTTGTCGTCTTTTGCACCTGATCTTCTACCTGTTGGCTAGCAATCAAACTATCACAGGGTTGGAATCTTATCTTCAGGGGTATTGAAAACCCTCATCTTTGTTAGTGCATTTCATTATATTGGTACGGATGATGGCATTTCATTTTATTGGTAAATGGTCTGGATCACTTTTATGATGACCATGCATGTATTGACATTGTTCATTTCGTGGAGACTCGTGACTTAACAGTTCCTTTATGTTCTCTGAGCACTTCAAATTTTTGAGGACTTAATGTTAGTACTTATATACCCAGCATCCAATGCATCAAAAGTTGACATTTTGTAGTTTAAGATGCATATCATTACTTTAACATCTTATGTCCACGCTAAACCAGCCCCTCTTGTTATTTATAGTAATTTCAGTTGGTTTATATATTTCAGGGTTGTTGTCTTCTATTGAGAGATCAAATACAATTGAAGGTGTAAGGATTTGTTACTCATTATTTTTGCTTTACACTTTTTTTTTGCATCCCAATTTAATAGGACAATGATACGGGCACTATCCTGCACAGTTTGGGAAATTCCACGGTTTCATCTTGAGCATTCTGCACTGCTGGGCCCATAGTTCAGTGGTCCAGATAGTTCATCTGGTGCATTCCATTGTTGGCAATGCATCAGGATTCTTCTTGATTGAACAATCTCAATCCACTGGATGAGTGTTACACTAGCCCCAATCATATACTTTGAAACGATTTCTATCCTATGCCACAAGTGTTTGTGATTAATGCATTTGATCAACTGTCATGGATTTTCATTTGTATTAAATTTGGTCCTGATTTTTCTGTTTTAATTCATGAAGGGTGTCAGTACATACATGGGGGCAGCTCCCATTGTTCATTGTCTGGAGAAGCACAAGTCACATGTTATAATTACCTCACGGGTAGCTGATGCTGCCTTATTTTTAGGTCCAATGGTATGACAATCTTCCACTTTATGATCAGTCATCAATTTTGATTTTAAAATTCGGAGTTTCTTGATGTTGGCAAAATATCCCAACATGCTTTTCATAATGTCAGAGGACTTAAATACTCTCGAAAGGCTTTTCTTTGATTCCTTTGTAACATTACCTACATGTTTTGGTGTTCTTGGAATTTTTCCTTTTCAGCAACATATGTGAAGATGATAGGTAGTTGCAGTGAAATATGTTTTTTGTTGTAATTGTTTAAAACACAGTGCCTGACCATTTCCTTCTACATGTCCCAATGCAAGGGGCAGTTTCCTGTTTCCATTAAATCATTCTTTATTCCCATATTAAGGAACAATAGGACCTGAAGGGCCATTTTTTATAGCATAGAATACATAGCAATTCATGGTCAAATGGGCTCCACCGGAGGATTATTAGAGAGTGAGGGGTAAAGGATATGAGGTAGAAATGTAGATGCAGCCCTTACTTGCCTAGGATTTGAATTACTAGAGTGGTGGCTTGATTTGAAAATTGATATTGTTTCTTCAATTTTAATGGTTTTTGGAAATAGATGTCTTACAATTCCTATGTATTAAATAACACGAAACAAACAGGCTCTAAGTGGGTTTGTTGTTTGTTTTATTCGATGACTGTGATTAAGTTATAATTATATTAGTGGACTAGGTTTGTTTTAGTGTTTTCTATCTTATGTAACACATATAAATATGGTGTGATGGTTTCCACTAATTTTGTTAATGGAGAGTAAAATTTGTTTTACAGGATTCTTGTGAAAGGCCTTCTTGAGGGTTTTGTTGGAACTTTGAATCGTTCATAGGGTTTTTAACCTGGGCATTTTTATTTTCATCTTTCCTGCAATCATGTCAAGGCTTGACGAAGGAGTTGCTATCAATATTCTAACCACAACGTTTGCTTGCAAGTCCATTGTCCTTGGTGTAATTGCGTGGTTCCTAGCAGAAGCTAATGAATCAGGGACTTGGTTGTTCCAAGATCTAAAACTCAGTTAAGAGGGTCCAATCCAATTCATGAAAAATTCGCATGCTTGAATTAAAATATGGGCGCTTAGGTTTGGATTTATTTGGTTTTGTTCAGATCGTTGTGGATCTGAGTATGTGATCTGGTAGTTTCAGCCATACAAAAGCATTGATACCTGTCATAGTTGCAACCATGAGGTTGTGGGTTCAAGTCACTTCACCATTTAAAAAAAAAAGGGTAAAACATTGAATATCTGTGTTGTATTACTTAGATCCTGGCCCAACATTATTTCAATCAGGTTCATTTAGGATCCCCTAGCATGCATCAGACATGGTATTAGAGCTCTTACCTACTTAAGAAGTTCATGTCACAAGTACAGGCACTTCATTGCCACGTATCTTCCTCTTTGTTATTTTTGTGATTTCTTTCTTTGTTCTTTTTGTTGATTTTAATAAGATCACAAATTTTACCTAAAGGTAGATATCATTGTTTCTAATTCGAACAAAAAAGAACCTAACACCTTCCTTTTTCATCAGATGGAAACAGCTGTGAATATATTTGTGACTCAGACCCCAAATTCCTCTTTAAATTAACATCCACATGGCTACATATGTTTTCTCCCCTCCATGTTTTTCTTGTATTCTGCAGTTTGATACATTTCTTTTTCATCAATTATATAAACATTTAAGAGATGCATGATTAGGTTTATGAACTTGGATGGAATTGGAATGACTTCGAAAAATTAGCACAAGGATCTCTGGCTGGTCACCTTCTAGAATGTGGTTGTCAACTCACAGGAGGGTACTTCATGCATCCGGGTAAAGTATTTATTTCTACCTATCATCAATGCAAATCTGTGTGGTACAGCTTAGTAAATCCATGAAGAGGAAGCATATAGTTGCTAATTAGTACATGTGGAGGCCGTGCTTAGTGATTTAGATTCCTGATCTGATACACTTTACCAAGGATGGGGTGCCCAGAAAATCTGGTAGAAAGCAAGATCCAAACTGTGTGATATTTTGGCCTACTATTTATTGAGTGCCCCATTGTTTCATTGTTAACTACCATCTTAGGCCACCGGTTGATGGTTTAGCATCTCCCATTCTGGTTGAGCTTTACAAAATCATATGCCTCAGTAAATCACTAATTTCTCACAGAATTAGTTCCATTGACTACTTAAAAGTCTGTGTAGTTCCCAGTTGCCATGTTGGCATACTCAGTTAACTTTTTTTTTTTTTTTTCATGTTTGTCCTATTGCAGGAGATTGTTCCAGAGATTTATCTTTCCAGAATCTATTAGATTTGTCACTTCCATATGCTGAAGTTGGTTTCCATGGAGAGGTATCCATAGCAAAGGCAGATGGCAGCAGAGGTGTTTTAAATTTTAATACATGTGCCGAACAGCTCCTTTATGAGGTTGGAGATCCCAGTGCCTACATTACTCCTGATGTGGTAAATGTCAACAAAATATTGATTGCTTCTGGACTATTTACAACATGAAAATTAAGTTGGGAAAACATTTTATGGTCGTCACTTTTTTTCCTTGAGTTATCAGTGACACTATTCTTATTCCTGTAGTGCACAAATCTTAGTTCTGAATTGTTCATATGGTTGATCCCATCATGGATGGGTCGTAGCCGAACAATCACATTGATAAATAAAATCTTGGCCCAGTAGTGTTTCGGGTTGAGAAATGCCAATATAAAGAACTTTGGTGGTTGTTCTTGCCTTAACCATCCATTTTCTTTCCTCCAATTCAATGGGTAGAATTTTTCTTATTCTGATGATTTTTAGGCTATGGCATATTCATGGTAGGGTCTGTTGAATGTTTAGCTTTGAGTTGTTTACATGCACCAATGATTCCTTGGAAGAAGAGTGAATAATACTAAAGTCTTGTAATTGTTCACTAAATTTGTCTTTATTTTCTTCAAATCAGATTATAGATTTCAGGGATGTTTCCTTCCACTCAATATCAAACGACAGAGTTCTCTGTGTGGGGGCAAAACCATCTGTTCATTGCTTTCCAGAGAAACTTCTGCAGTTAGTTCCAAAGGTAACAACTTGTTTTCTTTTGCCTTTTCTTTTGTATTCTGAGAGGACCATATTTCCTAATGCATAAGTCAACCAGAGAAGTGAGCAACTTGACTTGTCTCAACTGAATTTTTAGTTGAATTGCTTCTGGTAATCTTTTAGACTCAAGTTTGATGTAGGCCTGACCAAATGTAGGGAAAGTAGCTGTTTAATGCAGTATTTAACAGCGCTTCCTTCTGCAAATTTGTTATATACACCTGTACATGTATTATATAAATATCATCTAATGCGTAATCAAGTCTTCAAGTTGACCTCATTTGGCTGGATTTAGGTGTTACTTTTGTTACTTGATTATTGACCTCACCTCGTGTGCACGGGTGCATGTGTATGTGTGTGATGGTGACTGATATTGAGATTAAGAGTCTCAAGATCTCTCTAGATTTTAACTACTTAGCTCATAGTTGGATGCCTTTATTTCATATCTTCGGTGCTAACATGTGAATCATTTTGTTTTTTAGGACCGTGGATGGAAAGGTTGGGGTGAGATATCTTATGGAGGCTATGGATGTATTAGGCGTGCCAAAGTTGCTGAACTTCTGGTCTGGGAATCTTCCTTCTGTCTGTATCATGAATTGGGTGAAACTGTAAATATTTTGCAGCTCACAATCTTAGTGGAACTTATCCTAATACATGTGGACGCATGCACACCAAGTGGCTCTATTGTGAGTTGTGACTCAAGCATTGCCCGCAAATATGAGGGTCACTATTCCCACCATCCATTTAGTGGCCACCAACAGTGAGTGAAATTGGTTGGTTTGGATCATCCAATCAGAATGACTTTCGACTGTACTCCATGAAGGATGGAGCTCACAGTATGGATAATCTTGATTTGCATTCACAGGAGGGCGGGCCAGCTAAAACCCAATCCCCCTCAGGTCATAATCTAAAACCGCATACTTGCCCAAATCTGACAATCCCATTAGCAAACATGCTTCTAGTAGGATGTCACCTGTTTAACCTGATCTGTTGCTGTCCTTAACTATGAAAATGATCTAATCAGTGATTTACAAATGGAAAGTTGAGGCAAACTTGAGCTAGTAAAACGGTAACTGGCCATTTTCAACAGGAAAAGCTCACAGTTCTGTTAACCATAAAAAAATTTGGGCTATGCTTCATCCGCAGAGGCTCGCTAAAAAGAACAAACCTGTTCGCCTTTGTTTCATTTCATATGTGGTGTTTCACATGCTTCATGGAGCTAAAATGCTACTTAAGATATTATCAATTGTATGACAGGTGTCGGTCAACACGGTCCAATATCTCATATGATTGATTTTATAGAAAAGTTTTCACCTTTTTTTTTTTAGTTTTCCTGAGTAAGCGGAATGCTTAGGGGTGATTCAGGTAAAATTTGAGCATTATAACACTTTAATTTAATGGTAACATGACTTGAATCTACAAGCTTGCAGTTGAAACACTGAACACCTTCCAACTGTGCCAGCATTTCATACTCCAACTATTGGACCTTCTTAATTTGATTGTGGTCTAATATGTTTAAAACTCTGAACTCATGCTTTGAGCTAACATGTTATTTTTGGACTTCTTTCAATTATTTCCACACTAGTATCTACTATGTCTAATGTTTCAAGTCACCAACTTTCCATTTCAAATCCATTAATCAAATAATAACTCTAGTTGCCTCCTAAAAAAAAATTCATCTTCTTCATTTGCTTCAGTTTTTGTAATTTATACTTGAAATAATTTTGTACTTACAGTCTTCATCAGGTGTTTGTTTCTATTATGTTCATGAATAAAATGAAACATCGACAGTAAAAAATTCTAATGCAACTTCTGCTTGCATAAGTTTCACCAAATAGAGTGGATGGTATCACCAAGTCCAACAGTTTAGGATCACATGGTGATACATGATCTAAATGACTTTTGAGGTTCCACTTACTGCCTATTAATATGTTTCACAGAAATATGTGCAAAATCTTGGGGCACAAACGAACTGAGTTGAGCTAAGCTTGACCAGTATCGAGCTCAATTGCCTAATACATTGCTCAAGCTTCAATCTCAGCTCAATAACCTAACATATAGCTCAAGCTCGGCTCAAGGTCGAGTTGGGCTCGAGCTTGAGCTTGGCTTGAGATCAACTTGCTAAGTCATGTATTTATGTGCATTAGAAGCTGGGTTTGGGATTGACGTTGGGCTTGGGCTTGTATTAAATGTTAACTTAGTTGAGCCAAGCTTGAACTTCAGCTCAAACGAAGACTTGAATCATGTCGAGCTTGAGCCGGTCCAAGCTGAACAGGCCCTAGCTCAAACTTGGCTTGCTTAGCTTACGAGTCGAGCTGGAGCTGAGCTGCCTGAGCTCATTGACAGCTCGCACAAGAAACCTTAAACCTTTGCCTTAAGTTTAAACCAAACTACCATCCATGTGGCGTGCAACCTAATTATTTTATACTTTAACAAGTAGTAACCTACAAAAGTTTCAAGGCATTTGTGCAGTGTGTACTGGGTAGACATTCCCTCTCTTGTAGAGGGTGAGTATATAGGCTAGAACCTGTAATTGTTCATGCTTTTACTCTTGTGAATAGTCTCATTTCCAACAGGTTAGCGTTATCTGATATGTCATCAATCTAGGGTCCACTAAAAAAGTAAACTCTAACTCACACTAAAGAACTCCAAGTTAAGAAGACAACAATTCATTTTTCTTTAACTGTACTATTCAAATGTCTATGACTAACATTTGTTTGTATACTTTTTTTAGGTAAAGTCGTGGCTAGAAGAAGTTCTTCCAGGAGTGAATGATCGCGTCATTTCTTATATTATTGGACTTGATAGCCTGAAAGCTACCAACCTATGTTCTAGCACATTACACATGAGAGACAGCAACGATGTAAGACTACGCATGGATGGTCTGTTTGAGCTTAAACAGCATGCACTTCACTTTGTTAATGAGTTTACAGCTCTCTACACAAATGGACCAGCTGGTGGGGGTGGAATCAGGTTAAAAGAATTCAGTATGTGATTTTTTTCCCTTCTTTTTTGCTCACAAGTAACTGGAGATGGGCAAGTGTATCTGTGTACACATATTTATGTGCATAGAGTATCACATAAATGATAAAAGATTTATTAACCTAAAACTTAGAAGAAAATATCTGAAGAATCTTGTAGATGTGTCAAAGTTGGAGAACACCTAAAAATGCTGTCCTTTGTGCAAAGTATGAAACATATACCATACTGGTAAAGGTGTACCTAAACTAATGTGTACTCATGTGGAATGCATGCTCTCTGATATAGATCCGAGTGGCTCGAGGGAACTAAGTGGGCCAAGCCAGGCCACAGGGTCCCACCGCAAGTTGGCCAAACTAAGTACAAAGGCTTTTATTCAAAAACTCCTTCGACTGATATATTTTATTTTATTTTTTTGTTTGATTTAAGGGTTCACCTTCGTTAGAAAGGTGCTTTGATTAGCTGAATAGTCCTAGATGTAGTCTAAGTTTAATTATAAATTCTCTTTGGTTTCGTGTCATAGTTGTGCTAGGAGTTAGGGTACTTTCCAAATTATGTCAAGTCTGTGGAGTCCGTTTGATGCAGGATGAGGGACTTGGATTCACACTTTCTGTAGATCCCACAGAATGTCAAAGGGAGCCAGCGATGGAATCACCAAACAATTGTAGTAGCCTAGTAGGGAGATAGCCCATTCAAGGAACACAAAATCTGAATAACTATTGAATGTGTTGAAATAACATGTTTAAAGACCCTTTTCCCTTTATCAGAAGCTTTAGGATTTAGAAGCTAACTCACCATCATCATCATCATCTCAACATTGTCCCAATTATGGTGGGGTTCAGCTACATGAATTATGTTTTGCCATTCTTGTCCATCTTGGGCATAGTTGTCAATTCCGTTTTGTTTCGGCCAATTTAGGTTAGAATGTTCCAGAATTGGGCTGGAGGGCAACAAAAACTTCCCCAAAGACAGTTTAGGTTGACAGTTAGAATCAACAGAAATTAGCCAATGTCGCTCACCCCCTAAAAGGGGGAAAAGGCGGAAGAGGGACCAGCAGAAGGTGCTCCTTTGAAGAAGAAGAATAGCAAAGGAGGGACAGGCAGAAGGAGCTCCTTCCTCTCTCTCTCTCTCGCACATCTTCTTCTTATCTCCTTCTCTTCTTTTTTTTTTTTTCCTTACCTTTTCTCTTCCTTCCCTCTTTTCTTTCCCTATTCCCTTTTCTCTTTCTGTTCTCAATTTTTTTTTTCTACAGGAATGAAAATGGCATTTGCACTTAGTTTTCCCCCCAACATAAGGCTATGATACTTGGGCTCAATTGAAGATTCGTGGGCTCCGCAGTGGGGCCCATCTATGAAAAATGTAAATCTTCTCACTCATATATGGGCCCTAGCCAAATTTCTACTATTTTTTTTTTCAATTTTAGCCGAAGTTCTACTTTTTTTTTTCTTTCTCAATTTTAGGTATTCTTTTATTTTCTTCATTTTTCGATCACATCTTTTTCGGAATTGAACAATGGAATTGACAGGAATGTCGGAACCTATGATATCTGGATACTAGTACAAGCCCAATGTATCCATGTCAGACCGATATGATTCTTGTATCAATACCCGATACTGCACCGATACTTCTAGCATATCATACATACCAAGTCCATTATCTCAACATAAAAAAAATGGTAGAAAGGAATGTAAACAATGTTAATTTCATTAATTCAAAATTATTTGAAGAAAAAATCAGGACACCCGTGTCCATATCCGTGTCCTAGATTTTTAGAAGTGTAGATTCATATCCTTATAGTGGAACATTCCTATCTAGGCATCATGGAGTGTTCCTTTTTTTTTTTTTTTTGAAAAGAATCACAGAATGTTCCATTATAAGGCCAAATTGGAACAAGGACTGGAGCATAATTAACAACTATGATTTTGGGCTAAATCCTTGGATAGGTTGTACTTCTTCAGATCTATCCTAACCACTTCCATTCATATCCTCTTCGGCCTACCCATTTTCATTTAGGAGCTAATTATATTCAATAATTGGCCACTCGCTCTTTTAGGTATTTCTTAAAAAATAGCACACAATGACTAAAATATTTCTTGCAAGAGATTCCTCACAAACATTGACTCTTAAAGACTCTTCTAACAAAAAAACAAAAAACAAAAAACAAAAAACAAAAAACAAAAAACAAAAAACAGAAAGGACTCTTAAAGGCTTCCTAAATAAACATTAGATAATTCTAGGACTTGTAACTAATAGACCATGTGTCAAGGTGCAACCTAGGCTCCAAGCCCTTCTGGAGCAAGAGGTGCACGTCAGACACCAGCCTAAAGTATTCCAGGTGCACTTCCAATGATGAAAAGCAATGAATAAACCTATATATTTGTGCTTTTTTATCGTCTATCATTATGCGACACCATTTTTATTTAAGTAAAATCCATTTGGCCGATTTTGTATTCTAAATCTACCGAGTACTGAGTACAAGACTATTCAGACAAAAGTTACAGAATGAGAAGAGGAAATGAACCACAGTACCAACTACTATGTTGATAATTCATAAATCAAAGCAATATATTAAACAAACAAACCAAAGTAAAATTTAAATAGTTCTAGTAATTAATAAGAATTCCAACTTATAATGTAAACCAACAGAAGTAAAATGCATAGAATTTTGAGAAAAGGTTGAGTGGGTGCCTAAGAGAAGAAAAATATATATCTAGATTTAAGGAAAATCATGCAACAATATTAAAAAAAGAATCAGTTGAAAAAAAATAAAATAAAGATGAATGAGATCCAAAAGAAAAAAAAAAATTCATATGCTGTCATAACAGTCAGCCGGATTTTTGGTGCTATAGTTAACTGGAAGGTAACACTTGATGAAGGAGTACTGGAGTAAGAATGATTTTCTAAACTGTAGTAAGAAGAAATGATTTTTTAAAACCTTGTTTCCATTCCCATGCTGCCAAAACATTGGACATGGCACTCATATATCCCTATACTAGAAATAGTTTTTGAACTACAAATATAAGGATGGGGATACACCACCCACTCCATTTCTCAAAAGATGTATAGATGCAAGTGAAAATGTATAGATGCTTTTTATTTTTACTTGTTGGGTATGAGATTCACAGTAAACATCAGTGTTATTCCCATATGGATACTGTTAGTGTCCTTGCTACCTCAGTCTTGTGTTAGCATATTTGAGGCCCTTGGTTTTGGTAATCTTTATTTGCAGGCCTTCATTTGATGGGTACAATTATCGCTGAAAAATTGTTTTCGAGATTATCTTATCTCCTCGGGGTCCTTTAGAATGGCCTGATTCAGAAAACCTTGATCATTACTTGTATGCAGTCAGGGTCTGAGGCTAATATGTATATCTTAAACTGAAGGTTATATAATTCCTTAGTCAAAAGACTCATGACTATAAATGTATAAGCTCAGTCTCCTGTTCTAGTAGTGTTCACCTGTCTAATGCTTGCTGGATGCTGACCCTTTCTTTATTTCTGAAATGCAGCACTGGTCACAAGAAAGAGATAATTCTTGAAAAGGAACTGGTAAGGGTTTTCCATTCCATGAAACTACGGCAAGTTCCATTCATATTTTCAAGAACAGCTGGGCTGTTCCTATTTTAGGAACAATCCAGACTTTTAAGCTATCAAAACAGTGCCCCCTTGATCTAATGTTTCCCAATGTTTGCACATGGGTAGGTCATGGGAAGACCTTTCTAACCACTAAACTCCCCAAAATTGCTGTGCTTCAAGGTCCCTGTCAGACGACAAATATGTATACTTCCAATTCTAGTACCCTTGGCTGATCTTATGTCCATGACAACTTCATTTCTGTTTACTGGTTTAATATCAGCCCTTTCACATTCACTAACCCCTAATAAATTAGAACTCACCCTAATTTGACACTAATCTGAATAATAACCACCAATTGGGTTAAATTTCATGAAAAATGTAACTCAAGAAACTGTTGGAATTTAATCTGATGGTAATTATTATTTAGCTTAGTGCCAAATTAGGGTGAGTGCTAATTCATGCCTTCATGTGGGGTTAGTGAGTGTGAGGGGGTTGGAAGTGTCATGGGGTGTCTCACACAGTGGTAAAAATGTCACTTCTCATGCAAATCTGTGGGAAGTAACTCTCAGAGAAAATCAATCAGAATGGAACATCATGCAATGAACCTTGTGGTAGTTCAACAATGAAGTTCTTGGTTGAGTTCTCTACTGTGGTGGGATCCATATTTGAATTGACTAGTACTTAAATAGGTGACTGTATCCTGTTTTGCAGGGCCCAGAAACACCTAGCACTTGACTCTTTCTTCATTACGCTGAACTGAACCCTGAATTTGGAACAACTAGAAAGAATAACTAATGGAAGGTTTTTTGCCATTCAGATTGATCGTGAATGTGTCTTCTGGCGAATGGAGGCTAAACAAACTGGAACCGCAAAGTCAGGTGGGCTAAAGGCAATTTACGTAGACAAAAAGAAGCCCCAGATGGTTCATGGATTGCTTGTGTCATCAACTACATTGAAAAGTGGGCATGATGAAAGCAACTTTAATTTGCTCTCGCAGCCAGCGCCATCTGGCCAGAAGATCCCTCTCTATCAAGTAGCTCATAGCAGGGCTGGAGATAAAGGAAATGACTTGAATTTCTCTATCATCCCTCACTTCTCTCCAGATTTTGAGAGATTGAAGGTGATCATAACACCCACATGGGTGAAGGCAGTGGTTTCAGCTCTTTTAGATGAATCTTCTTTCCCTGACTCGGATGCCATTGATAGGAGAAATGCTCAGATTGATGAACATGTAAAGGTGGAGATTTATGAAGTGAAGGGGATCCACTCTTTGAATGTTGTTGTTCGAAATATTCTTGATGGAGGTGTCAACTGCTCTCGTCGGATTGACCGGCATGGGAAGTGTGTATCAGATCTCGTCTTGTGTCAGCAAGTTGTGTTGCCTCCATAATTGACTTACCAAGGTATTATCAAACCACACTTCTATTATTTTTTAGTGTACCTTGAAATATTCATACATTTTTTCTTTTTGGAGAATTAGCTGACTCACTTATAAAGTAGAGAAGAATGTTTTGCGGGGAAAAAAATCTGTCCCTTGAAGTGTGTGGCTTATCCTTATATATAGAAATAAAGAAACTGCGAACAAAGTGCTAAACAACTAAGGCATTTGCAGTTGTGTTGTTATCCTGATCAACTTCTGCTTTCACCAAGCTATGTATGCCTTCTTCACTATCCTCTTTCAATACCCAGAAAAGAAAAGAAAAAAAAGAACCTTTTCTTACATGGCGGAAGCTTGGATTAGAGTATTTATCAGCGTCCTAAATCCATTAAGGCCCTTGGAGAATGCTTTCATGGCCCTGTCATGTTCAGGACCATATTCCCACACTAGTATTCCTAGAATGGCCTTAAAATAGCAGTGGTCCAGGACGATAAGGAGGCACTATTTGAGCCCTTGTTTAGCAGTACTGTATGCATTGTTGCAACTTGGCCTCCTACAAATATTAGTCACCAAAGCGAGTGATTGATCTAACTTCTCCTCTTCCTCCTCTTCTATCAACCAAATCGGCATTGAAGCATTGTTGTTGGATCTTGTAACTTGTTCTACTCTAAACTTGTCAAAACCCTAAAAAGAATGTCCAACGAATTTGACCATTGGAGACACTTTCAAGCCATATAATTTTTTAGAAGAATCGTGCTGCCGTCAATATGGTGCTGATGGTAACTTACACAAGTGGGGTCAACTTTTGTTTGATCCAACTCATCTAATATCATATATTCATATATGCCTTCCTATATTTAGGCCACTGCGGAAATTTTACTTTAGTTAGAATGGTATGCAATGTAGGAATGACCATGTGTGATGTCGTTATATATTGTGTGCACATCACCCAGTCACCAGGGCATAGTGCTTTGGTTGAAGCTGAATTTAAGCCAATTCCTTTGCTAAGGATGGTGGGCAATAGGAGCAGCTTTGATCATGGAAAGGTGGGCCCACATGGTGTAAGATCGTTTCTCTTTTTTGCTATTTAGGTGTTGAGAACTTTAAGTGATTTGCTTGTTATTTTCAGATTGATTAGTACATTATCTCCCCTTGTTTTCTCATTGATCTGCTACTTGCATGCACCCCACCCCATTGTCTACAGGATTCTCGGGCAGAGAAAGAGAGACAAGGATGATTGCCACATACGGATATGGATATGGATATGGATATGGATATGGATATGGCATGACTCCGACTGATATTCACGATAGAAATATGGATTACTCTATTCAAATCCTATTCATAACCTGGAATTTCGTTGTTCATATAAATTTTTTTTTTTAACTACATAAAGATACTGTATCTCTTAAAGTATTCAGGTAAATCATACATGAGCTTGTCGTCTGTCTGTGCTTATCAAAGTTCACTTGTTCTTTTTTTTTTTTTGGTTAAACTCATCTATATTCACCTGTTGGGAAGTCCCACATCGCCAAAGTCTTGAATTGGACATGGCTTCGTATACCTGTTTGGACCTTCCACCTATCAGGTTAAGCTTTTGGGTTGATACATGGTTTATTATATGGTAACAAAGCGGGTTTCGATCCCGTTGTTCTTGTGTAACCCATGTGGGCGTCCATGAAAGAGTGTTTAGGCCTTCCACCTATCTGCTTAAGTTTTTGGGTAGTTAGTAGACTCATTTGATTGAATCAGAATTGGTACTGTGGTTTCACTTCCAATATGGTGAAAAGTGTGATAGGTCAAAGAAAGTAAAAACATGGATCAAAGTCCAAAGTAGATGAGAGACGTGGATAAACTACATTTTCATCTTATACTTTCTGTTTCTTTATCTAATTCTATTTTAGAATGTATCTGTAAGAATATTATTCACACCCGGATTGTCGAGTGAGGCAATGGACTGATTCAGATATATATATATATATATATATATATATATATATATATATATATGCTTTGATCCAATTTTGATGGTTGGTCTCCAAAAGGGAACTCATCTCTCTCACACCCGAACGAGGGAATCATTTCTTAGTGATGCACAGGGTCATTCAATTATACTATATTAAAGCCGTGGGTCAATAAATTAATTTTGACCATAACTTATGATTTTGATTGAGTTATATCCATTCTCTATAACTTCATGTGATCCACTTTCGCATCAGTTACTAGGGCAGAGTCAAAAGGGTTGTTCCACAATGAGAGCCCTGTTTATAATGGGTCCGGATTAACCATGGAAATGGAAGCGCCCCGCGTGCGCCCCCCCCCCCCCCCCCCCCCCCAAACAATGGGAATCAAGCAAAAAGCAGCTGTTATGGAATAGAGATGGGAATCAAGCAAAAAGCAGCTGTTATAGAATAGATAAAGAAACAAGAAGAAGAAACAAAAGAAATAGAAGAGAATTTTACCAAAAGAGATGAGCGTTACCAGGCTGCAAGCGTTCTCCCTTTCCAGCCTCTTTCACAAAGATGGGTTTTGAGTTGCAGAAATAACGAGAATGAGGGCTTTATGCGAGGGACTTTCGTTGGAAATAAAATTCCATCAGGGTCATTTTTGTTCTAAAAAGTGGCTTCCGCCTCTGCTTTTTCAAGAGGCATTGCCTCTTATTTCTACATGCCCATTTTTGTGGCATTTTCATTTTAGAGGCTTTGCCTCTTTTGTTCTAGAATGTGCAGAGGTTATAAAACACTACCAAACACCTCTATTTTCCAAAACCTCTGTCCGCTTTAGAGAAATAGATGTTTAAAGGCAAAAAATAGACATGCCAAACAGGGGCTAAGTTATATCCATCAAAGACCTTGGAGCTAATTAGGGAATAGAAGTAGGTTTTGGGATTGGAATTGCCATACCATATTCTAGTATTACCTAAATATGGGCTTATCATGACTTCGAAAACTTGAATCCACATGATATCCAAGAAATAATGTAGGTTTCGATAAAGAGATGCAACATCATCAGCCCATAATAGATGGACACTACATTATCATCATCATACAATAATAACAAAATGGGAAATTTTCAAATAAGGCCTTAGGTTTTTGTCTAATTTCAAAAAAGGACACAAGTTTCAAAACTCAAATTAGTCTCTAACTTTTTCAATAAAACTTCAATTAAGGCCATTTGGTCATTTAAAGGTATTTTTTTATAGTATTTTCTCTCAATTTTTTTAAAATACCAAGAGTACCTTCATTTAAAGCCATAATATAGTTCTGACAGCCACTGCATTTAGCCGATCTTTGTGGAAATGCTAGTTTTTCTTGATCACTATAAAATTGTCAGTGAAAAAATTGAAGAAAATATACAAGAAGTGAAGGGGGTGGGTTTATTTCATTGATAAATAATTTGGGTAGTTTAAAAAAATTGAAGAAAAAAGTTGCCGAAAAAGAGCTTTAAAAGGATGAATGTCCTTAATTGAAAACTTTATGAAAAACTTAGGGACTAACTTGAAAAGTTTTAAAACTTGTGTCCTTCTTCGAAATAAGACAAAAACGTAAGGACTTATTTGAAGTTTTTCCTAACAAAATAAACACGAAACAAGATACCGATTGTACTACCAAAAGAATGATTAAACTCACATATTAAAAGTATGAAAAGGTATGGCTTGAGTTATTTTTATATTTGAGACAAGGTTGGAAAACTCAGCGAGTTGACTCTTGGATCTGTCGAGTCACTTTATTTTGATAAAAGACTGAGTCAGATATATAGGGTAAACTCAATAAAGTCAAATGTAAATAATTAATACTTGAAGTTCCAAGTTAGCAATTTAGTCGTCGAGTTGACGTTTTCTGAGTCAACATTTTAGAGCTAGGCGAGTTAGTTTGAATTATGAGTTTTCCAACCTTTATTTCGGAGCCTACTTATCTTTAATTATATACACTATTTAATAAACCTATTTGTATATTTGAAAATTTATTTCAAAGCTCCTTTATTTGATTATGCTATTGCACTCCAGATCATATTTTGAATTTGGATCTGAAACCGGATTCCTCTTTTCAAGTTGAGATGTCGGTTTTGGGTACAACAGTTCTCTTTCAGATTCGGGTCGGGTTCTGAATTTGGGTCTTGATCTACCATGATTCCACTTAGCTTGGTAGTATTTTGACCAAGAATGATCCAGTTTGGTTGGAGGCCCCTATTCAGTCTATTTCATTAGTTTAAGTAATTGAGGTTTTTACAAAAACAACCCTGTATTTTCGAATAAGTTCAAAATGCCCCAGTATTTTGCATTTTTACTAAAACGACCCGGATCAAATAATGAAAAAAAGTATAAGTTTTTATTGGAAAATGATAGAAATGCCCTTTCTCTAAGGTTAGCAAATCTCATAAATCAGCTCAAATTAGATGGGGCCCACCTAAATGCATTATGAGCAAGAGAGTCCTGGCGATGCAAAGCCTTGGGAGCGGGTGAGGAAAATATGTAATATCAAGCCAATAAAATGATCCTAGCCCTTGGTTTTAGGCCCTCGAGGTTTATTTGCTATACATTGTGTAAATTCTAGTGATAAAGTCCAAAAAAATGAATAATGTCCAAAATTGATGAGAATTAGGATAAATTTTTCTATTTTGAGATTTATTAGATAAAGGTCTCGAAAAAGTTTGGGGAAAAAAAATCAAAAGTAACCACCAAGTTCAAGCCTAATACTAAAAATGGGTTCTATGAATTAAAAAATGAAAAAAAAAATTTCATTGAGTTTGTAGGGTGACTGTCAAACCGTTCCTTTTTTAAACATTCACACACCATCTACACACCTAAGGAGTTAACCAAGTGGTCAGGGCTACGGTTTCTCTCTCTTTTGGAGTTAGAGCTTTTGATATTGATCTCCGGTTCCCACTTTTCAGGAATCGAAGGTTGAGTCTACTAGTGCTGCCAAGTGGGGGCCACATGGATTTTATCTGGCTTCGCTGGGCCCGGAGGGATTAGTCTAGCCCAAAGGGCTAGGAATTCTCTCTTAGCAAAAAAAAAAAAAAAAAAAATCCATCGACACCTACCCATCTTCTCCCACCGTATTCATCTCTTGTAGGTCACTCATATTGTGCTCAACTTCTGTTAACTTTAATCAAATTTTCAACCTTATTTAAGCTCTACCTTCATCTTCGTTGTAGGAACAGTGACCAAAGATGGGCTTTCACAAACACAATGGTCCAACATTATGAATAAGATTGGCCAAACTTAGAACTGTCACCTTGTTAGATTCAGGCCCAACTCACATGGGCTCACGTCAAAGCTTGACATTCAAGGCTTGAATCCATGTAGGGCCGACTTGAGACAATTTGAGGCCTAAAGCGACAATTCTTAATGAGGCCTCAAATTATCTTTTTATTTTTTATTTTTTTATTTTAAGTTTTGAGCGTCTGGATTCATATTTTCTAATAGATACATTTATCTTTTTTTTATTTTTTGTTATCAGAGGATTCCCAACTCTTTGGTCTGGACTAATCCCTCCGGGCCAATAGGGAATCCGGGTAGGCCAACTGAGCTAAAAAAAAAGATACATTTATCATTTATAAATTATAACTAATGATATTTATAAATAAAATGAGCACTAGCTATAATAAACATACAATACGAACATGGAATTAAAAAAATCTTAAAATTATAAGACAATAGAACCCGATTTAGTGATTTATCGTCATTGACCATAAAGATTGTAGATGTAGATGAATTTCGAATTTGATCCAGCTTTTTCATTATGAAAAAAAAAAAAAAAGATTTATATTTGAGTTAGTGGGTTATGATTAACATATATTATAATAAAGACTCACATATATTATCAAAATATATCCACATGTATTATTAAAAAGAAGACAAACTAGATCAATAAATCTTCAAAGAAGATTGCTTTTAAAAAGAAAAAGAAGTAATTATAGAGAAAGGCAATCTATGAGAGAGACAGAGGGTGAGAGAGAAAAGAGTACGTGAGATGGAAAAACATTGGTGGAGAAACATTTATTTAAAAAACTTCGACACTGTGTAGAGAAGAAGAAGGATGGTATTTGTTTTAATGCTTTGTTTAAATGTGAAAAGACTAAGACAACTTTAATGAGATGTGATACTAATTACTATTATGGGGCGTTGGGAGAAAATAAACTATTGATAGTTGCTTGAATACTTTTTTTTTTAAATTTGAAAAGATGATTTTTTATGTGCCTTATTTTTTAGGGTGCCTAAAGCAAGGGATTTTCTTGTCCAATCGTCGAGCCGCCCTGAATCCATGTTTGGGGTGCTTTTTTTGGAAGCTCTGCTTGTACCCAGTGAATCACCTTTTGTAACCTTCTTTCTTCCTCCAAGCCATTTCTACCTCCCCTCTCCAACCCCTGCCCCTGAAACCTAGCCCAGCCTAGGATCATCACCACCATACTCATTCAACAAGAAAAGAAACCAGTGTCCAGGTTTCTAGGATTGTAAAGAACAGGATATAATCAATATAAACTCGACAAACCCATTATTATATATGTAACAGAAACAAGATTACAAAGATATATACCGATCATCTTGATAATATCCACATTCGGAACGCATTGAACCGTACCCAAAAGACATCCTCTCATCCCTTACAATGAAGAAAAGAAAAGAAAAGAACTGACACAACATTATGTAACAATAACAATATAAAACAGAGACTGTACAGCACCCAAAGGACTCTATCATCATCAAATAGTAATCTTGGAAATCTTGGAAACTTGGGCCTTCAGTACAATGTGAGAGGTAAAAGATTAGGAACTGAAGTTGAAGCTTTCTCAAGAATCCGAGGTTGAGGACAAGAAGAAGAATCCTTGTGGTCGCATACCAAATTAAGATGGGTTCTTATAGGAACAAGAAAGAAGATCTTGGTGATGATGATTGGCATCGTCCTCTTGGATACGAGAGAATCCCCGCGACAATGGCTTGTTGCTGTGATGTTCTTGTTCGCAAGAAACCTTGTAATCTGGCATTGGAATTCCAGGTTTGCCTTAACGAATTCCACCCAACAAAAATCCATAACAGTAAACGGGGTCAGGAGTTGATCGAATACTTGTCACAGAAAAAAACAAGACTTCTCAAATGAACAGGAAAGAAGGTGATAGTCCCCATCTTCGAGAATGACGTCTGGAATTCGATGAGAAATTTGCTGCAGCTGAAGAAGCTCTTGTACCGTGAGATGAACCTCTGAGGAGTACATCATAGGATTTGAATCGTAGAAAGCCATTGGGGAAGAAGATGCAAGAATCTTGCACTGTCGAGTACTGTGAAGAATGCTTGAATAAGAGAGAAGAAAAAACAGAAAACCCAAGAAACGCAAGAGCAGAGTGAGTGAGAGAGAGAGAGTGGATGGATATATTGCAAGAGGAAGCAAATAGAAAGTATTTTATAGACTCAGGGAGATGAAACTGAAACAACTGCTTCGTGCATTTGACACTGTTTGAACCGTTATTAGAATCTTTTGGGGATTTGACATATTGGCCCCTCTTAGATTTTGTTTTGCCAAAAGCATGACTGAGTGTAGGATAATGTCACCAGAATCTTTTGACTCTGGTACCTTTTTTTTTTTTTTTTTTTTTTTTTTTACGTTTTTGCCCAGGAACCCATGCTATCATGGGATCCGGATGTAAAAACTCTAAAAGTAAATCACATAAAAGAACAGACCGTCTTTTATCTCTATTCCCCTTTTCACCTTTCCCTTTCACCCATTCCTTTTTCAGTTGTTCCAGGAGTCTGGACCTGCTTTGCAAAGAACTGCAACCATAACTGAAATGGGTCATTCTTTTCCAGTCAACAGATTTGATATCCAATAGTAGGATATCATACAACCCCCCTTCCCGCCTAAACCTAAAGCACACATTTACCATGAATTTAGAACTCTACTTCATATTTATCATATCTACTTGCAGATTCCTGAGTTATGACTCTTCTTATACTTTTTTTTTTATCATCCAAAGTTTATCCATTTCAGTCATCACAAGAGGTATGTGATGGGCTCTATATTCTCTGTGACGCTAAGCCATTGAAGATCACTAGCTTCTATTTAAAAGAAATTACAAAGAATGAAGAAGGAGAATGGATTGGAAGTATGTCTTCCTGCTATATTAGAAGCAAGATGGTAAGATGAAAATTAAGGAAAAACCATAAAAGAATCGAATAAGATGAACCTCAGTGAAAAAGGTTTTTACGCAATTATTTTTCTTTGTTTATTTGAGAGCAACAGGCTTTTCGTTCGAAAGGGAGAATGTGAAAAATATCTGGATCTATGAGATACCCTACGGTTGTGCGATATCCTATAAACCTAGGATCTCGTACAGAATTAAGAGTACTAAAATTATAACTTTCATAGCATTCTTTTTATCCAAATAGTTTTATGAAAATTATGTTATTTTCAACATTTTGGGGCAATTGTTTGATTTAAGAGCAGCCGTACTGCCATTACATAAAAATTAAAAACTCACCTCTTAATTTTTTCTCATTTTCTCATTTTCTCATTTCATTTCATCCCTCACGCAAACGAACAGATTATCATCATTCTCATCATCCGATTCAGTGGAAACATGATCAACACCATGTCACGTGTGGCATACACTCTTCCATCATGATTTTCAATCGAATGGTGGGATATACTCTTTTAAGCCGAAGATTTACCATATGGATAATTTGAAAGGATGAGATTCATTTTAAACGGCCGAGATGATATCTACGTCTACCCCACCATGGATTTCATAGAAAAATTGTCACACGTTAGTAATAGCTGCGACAGAGGATCCTGGCTCAATTTAGGATGGTCGGCAACTCCGAACTCTCGCGTGTTGTAGGTTTCGTCAAAATTCGAAAGAGTCACTTGTGTTGCATGCTGCTTCTTCCTTCTCGTTCGCATTCTCTAGTGACTCGCGTAGATATCGAAATTCCGAGTTTGTATGCGTCATGGAAGAAGAAGACCAAATTCTTTCCTCTCATCCATCTCCAAGCCCTCCCCATCTCCTCCTCCTCCTCCTCCTCCTGCCGACCTTCCAAACCTCCTCCTCGTCGCTTCCCTCTCCAAAACCCTCGCATCTTCAAGCACCAGATTGCTCGATTCCTTCCCAATCCCCATCTCCCAATCCCTCGTCCTCCAAATCCTCCGCAAAAACTCGCTCACCCCATCGATCAAAATCGAATTTTTCCACTGGGCCTCTCTCGGACCCAACTACAAACACTCGGCGGTTATGTTATTTTCAACATTTTGGGGCAATTGTTTGATTTAAGAGCAGCCGTACTGCCATTACATAAAAATTAAAAACTCACCTCTTAATTTTTTCTCATTTTCTCATTTCATTTCATCCCTCACGCAAACGAACAGATTATCATCATTCTCATCATCCGATTCAGTGGAAACATGATCAACACCATGTCACGTGTGGCATACACTCTTCCATCATGATTTTCAATCGAATGGTGGGATATACTCTTTTAAGCCGAAGATTTACCATATGGATAATTTGAAAGGATGAGATTCATTTTAAAACGGCCGAGATGATATCTACGTCTACCCCACCATGGATTTCATAGAAAAATTGTCACACGTTAGTAATAGCTGCGACAGAGGATCCTGGCTCAATTTAGGATGGTCGGCAACTCCGAACTCTCGCGTGTTGTAGGTTTCGTCAAAATTCGAAAGAGTCACTTGTGTTGCATGCTGCTTCTTCCTTCTCGTTCGCATTCTCTAGTGACTCGCGTAGATATCGAAATTCCGAGTTTGTATGCGTCATGGAGAGAAGAAGACCAAATTCTTTCCTCTCATCCATCTCCAAGCCCTCCCCATCTCCTCCTCCTCCTCCTCCTCCTGCCGACCTTCCAAACCTCCTCCTCGTCGCTTCCCTCTCCAAAACCCTCGCATCTTCAAGCACCAGATTGCTCGATTCCTTCCCAATCCCCATCTCCCAATCCCTCGTCCTCCAAATCCTCCGCAAAAACTCGCTCACCCCATCGATCAAAATCGAATTTTTCCACTGGGCCTCTCTCGGACCCAACTACAAACACTCGGCGGTTATGTTATTTTCAACATTTTGGGGCAATTGTTTGATTTAAGAGCAGCCGTACTGCCATTACATAAAAATTAAAAACTCACCTCTTAATTTTTTCTCATTTTCTCATTTTCTCATTTCATTTCATCCCTCACGCAAACGAACAGATTATCATCATTCTCATCATCCGATTCAGTGGAAACATGATCAACACCATGTCACGTGTGGCATACACTCTTCCATCATGATTTTCAATCGAATGGTGGGATATACTCTTTTAAGCCGAAGATTTACCATATGGATAATTTGAAAGGATGAGATTCATTTTAAACGGCCGAGATGATATCTACGTCTACCCCACCATGGATTTCATAGAAAAATTGTCACACGTTAGTAATAGCTGCGACAGAGGATCCTGGCTCAATTTAGGATGGTCGGCAACTCCGAACTCTCGCGTGTTGTAGGTTTCGTCAAAATTCGAAAGAGTCACTTGTGTTGCATGCTGCTTCTTCCTTCTCGTTCGCATTCTCTAGTGACTCGCGTAGATATCGAAATTCCGAGTTTGTATGCGTCATGGAAGAAGAAGACCAAATTCTTTCCTCTCATCCATCTCCAAGCCCTCCCCATCTCCTCCTCCTCCTCCTCCTCCTGCCGACCTTCCAAACCTCCTCCTCGTCGCTTCCCTCTCCAAAACCCTCGCATCTTCAAGCACCAGATTGCTCGATTCCTTCCCAATCCCCATCTCCCAATCCCTCGTCCTCCAAATCCTCCGCAAAAACTCGCTCACCCCATCGATCAAAATCGAATTTTTCCACTGGGCCTCTCTCGGACCCAACTACAAACACTCGGCGGTTATGTTATTTTCAACATTTTGGGGCAATTGTTTGATTTAAGAGCAGCCGTACTGCCATTACATAAAAATTAAAAACTCACCTCTTAATTTTTTTCTCATTTTCTCATTTTCTCATTTCATTTCATCCCTCACGCAAACGAACAGATTATCATCATTCTCATCATCCGATTCAGTGGAAACATGATCAACACCATGTCACGTGTGGCATACACTCTTCCATCATGATTTTCAATCGAATGGTGGGATATACTCTTTTAAGCCGAAGATTTACCATATGGATAATTTGAAAGGATGAGATTCATTTTAAACGGCCGAGATGATATCTACGTCTACCCCACCATGGATTTCATAGAAAAATTGTCACACGTTAGTAATAGCTGCGACAGAGGATCCTGGCTCAATTTAGGATGGTCGGCAACTCCGAACTCTCGCGTGTTGTAGGTTTCGTCAAAATTCGAAAGAGTCACTTGTGTTGCATGCTGCTTCTTCCTTCTCGTTCGCATTCTCTAGTGACTCGCGTAGATATCGAAATTTCCGAGTTTGTATGCGTCATGGAAGAAGAAGACCAAATTCTTTCCTCTCATCCATCTCCAAGCCCTCCCCATCTCCTCCTCCTCCTCCTCCTCCTGCCGACCTTCCAAACCTCCTCCTCGTCGCTTCCCTCTCCAAAACCCTCGCATCTTCAAGCACCAGATTGCTCGATTCCTTCCCAATCCCCATCTCCCAATCCCTCGTCCTCCAAATCCTCCGCAAAAACTCGCTCACCCCATCGATCAAAATCGAATTTTTCCACTGGGCCTCTCTCGGACCCAACTACAAACACTCGGCGGTCACTTACTCCCAGCTCTTCCGAGCCCTCTGCCGTGCCGGCCGCCTCGCTGACATCCCCCCTCTCCTCCGCTTCATGAAGCAGGATGGCGTCGTCGTCGACTCCCCCACCTTCAAGCTCCTCCTTGACGCCTTCATTCGATCGGGTAAGTTCGATTTCGCACTTGAATTGCTCGATTACATGGAAGAGCTCGGGATTCGATTGGACCCAGATATGTATAACTCGGTTCTTGCTGCTTTGATTAAGAAAAAGCCAGGTGGGTCTTGCTCTCTCGATGTTTTATAAGCTTGTGGGTGGTTCGGATGGGGATGGGAGCGGCGGTTTTGTTGTTCCTGATGTTGTTTCTTGCAATGAGCTGCTGGTTGCGTTGAGGAAAGCGGATATGAGGGAAGAGTTTAAGAGGGTGTTTGAGAAGTTTGCGCGAGAAGGGGTTTCAGTTTGATACTTGGAGTTATAAACATTTGTATTCATGCGTTTGGATGTTGGGGTGATCTGGTTCTTGCTCTGAAACTCTTTAAAGAGATGAAGGAGAAGGGTTCTTTCGCAAACCCGGATTTGTGCACTTATACCTCAATGATTCGAGTGCTTTTCTCGGTGGGGAAGGTGAATGATGCTTTGATTGTTTGGGAGGAGCTGAAGAGCTCAGGTCATGAGCCTGACGAGTTCTCTTATAGGACCGTCATCCAAGGATGCTGCAAATCATATAGAATTGAGAATGCAGTGAGGGTTTTCAGGGAGATGGAGTTGAATGGCTTCCGTCCTGATACCATTGTTTATAATTCTCTCATGGATGGGCTGCTAAAGGCGAGGAAGATGGCGGATGCCTGTCAGATGTTTTGAAAAAATGGTTGACGATGGTGTGAAGGCATCAAGCTGCTCTTACAACATTCTGATTGATGGGTTGTTTAGAAATGGCAGGGCTGTGGCTGGTTACACGCTGTTCTGCGATTTGAAGAAGAAGGGACCGTTTGTAGATGCCATCACTTACAGCATTGTAGTCTTGCATCTTTGTAGGGAGGGCCAGCTAGAGGGAGCACTGGAATTAGTTGAAGAAAATGGAAGCTAGGGGATTTGTTGTCGACCTTGTCACGATATCATCACTTTTGATCACGCTACATAAGCACGGTAGGTGGGATCGTGCGGAACGGCTTATGAAACATGTTAGAGACAGTAATCTGGTTCCAAATATTCTAAGGTGGAAAAACCAATATGGAGGCTTCAATGAGAACTTTTCAAAATAGGGGTAAGGATTTTACTTCATTGTTCCCCTCTGATGGTGACCTCAGTGAGATCATGAGTTTCATGGATTTGACCTCTGATTTGAACACAGATGCCAACCTCAATTCAGAGAGTGGGTCGCAAGATAAGGTGAATTCATTTTCCGGGTGGTCGTCGTCTCCACACATGGATCGAATGGTGGATGGCTCTGAGCCTTTTAGTTCTAGCTTGTTTTCAATTTCTAGAGGGCAAAGAGTGCATGGAATAGGTGCCAAATCTTTTGATATTGATATGGTCAACACATACATGTCAATTTTTGTTGCCCAAGGGAAGTTGAGTGTAGCTTGCAAGTTGTTTGAGATCTTCACTGAAATGGGCCGTGACCCTGTAATTTATACTTACAATACACTGATGAGTTCATTCATCAAGAAAGGCTATTTCAAAGAAGTGTGGGTGTTCTAAGTGAGATGAAGAGAAGCTTTGTCCAGCTGATATTGCTACATACAATATGATAATACAAGGACTGGGAAAAATGGGAAAAGCAGATCTTGCCTCCTCAGTTCTTGATCAGCTGTTGAAGAAGGGTGGCTATCTAGATATTGTGATGTACAATACGTTGATTTATGCATTTGGGAAGGCCGGTCAAATAGATGAAGCTAGCAAGCTATTCAAACAGATGACTGCAAGTGGCATCAATCCAGATGTTGTCACCTTTAATACACTCATTGAAGTGCATACCAAAGCAGGCAGAGTGAAAGAAGCGTACAAATTTCTGAAAATGATGTTGGATGCGGGTTGCTCTCCAAACCATGTCACCGACACGACTTTGGATTTCTTAGAGAAAGAGATTGAGAAATTGAGATACCAAAAGGCATCAATTAAGCTGAAAAAAAAGACGATCTTCCTTAGAACCTTTTTGAAATATGACATCTATATGATTTGCATTCTGCTTCTGCTGTTTCTTGGAAAAGCATGATTTGTTGTCTTTGAATTACCTTCTTTTTGATAATTATTCATGAGAGAAGAATTTAAGTTGGAGAAAAGGATGGTTTTGTACCTTTTTTTCGTAATGGCAGATACAGAGAAGCAGGAAACGGCCTTTGATGGTGATCTATAGGAAAGAGGGGTGAAGTTCCTACAAGGAATGGCAGCTTTGATTATCCAATGGCAGATGCAAAGAAACAGGAAAGAACCTTTAATGCTGATAGAAGAAGA
>QPKB01000009.1:8233606-8262749 GCA_003546025.1 Camphora micrantha | reverse complement strand
GGGAGATGAAGACTTAGTTTTGCTTGTAAGGGGTTGGTTGGATGCCAGTGTGTCTCCTCCCCCCACCCCACAACCTTCCTTCTTTTTCTCACTCTCAGATCCTTTGGGTATAGGCAGAGGGATCCTTCGGGTGCTCAATGAAGATGAGGTAGCACGAGGAGTTAAGACCAAGAGGATGGATTGAGCTTAGAAGAGGAATTCGGAAAAGGCTTTCATTTTTTGACATTCTCTACTGAATTATTCTTCCAAATTGCAAAGAGGAAAGCTGGAGTGACATCCGTATATCCAATGGCCTTTTCTTGGGGAATCATCAATTTTAAGTTGATGGTGGATTTTTTTTGACAACCATCACGGCAACTTTGCTCTGTCCGGGTTTTCTGGGAATTAGGAGTTAAGGGGAAGAGGGTGTGGAATAGTTTCTTAGTGTCGTATTCCATACAATCGGTAAGGACTTTTCAGATTGTTGATGATAGTGATTCTTCAGGTTTGAGCGTTATTTGTGTAAATCTCTATGGTTTTTCTGGATCTTTTTTGATTTTGAGATGCTTGTGTTTTATTCAGAATTCAGTCCTCTTTACATGAACTGATCATGTACCTTGTATTGTTTGATGAGATCTCTAATTTATTTTTAATGGTAGATGTAAAAGTATAATCGAAATTCAGTAATTTTTTTGATCCCCCTCCTTTCCACATTTCTATTAATGAATTTCTTTTTGTTAGTTTGTGTTCATTTGTTACTTCGAGTCTGAAATTGTGTGTCTGGCAATATTTGAATAGCAGAAGATTTTCAATTTCTTATTGGCAGGAAATATTGCAGATCGGGTTCTATTTTCCCTAACTGTTTCATATTATAAGTTTCAATGTGAGTTAAAGCTACCAAAAAGGTGTGGATCCCGGAACAAGAAAACTAGAAGCAGCAGGTTGAAGATCAAGAGTACTTGGTGGACAGTTTAGAAAGGTAATGTTCATCGACTACTCAATGCCAAGATCCATAGCCCAAAGACTAACAAATTCCAGGTCCTGGGAGATCTTGATGGGACTCTATGCTTCTGATGCAGATTTTCAAGAAGCTAATGACTTTGTCCTGCAGATATATGGGCATTCGGATGGAGAAGTTCAGGTAATCTTGACCAACCTGGGAAGCAGCAAATTCTCAGGAAAATTTTGAACCATCTGAGAACAATCCAGAGGGTGATAGCCCACTGTTGCAGTGTCGTCATGATTGCTCTCGCTGAGATTTAAGAGGGCTGACAGAGTCTCCATGCAGCATGAATAGGCCACTCAATTGCCACACTTTCATCCTCCTTTGTGGGTCTGATTGAGCTAAGTCAAGGACAGGGACTTGCAGATGTCCAGGACTTGCATTTTGCCTGCAGGATTGTCATACCATGCTGACATTCAGCCCTGTAGTACAGCTAGAATCTGGGTTTGTTGGAGCCGAAAATATGTTACAGCTTCTATCGGGATTATTCGAAGCGTACACTTCTAGGTTGCAACGAGAAGCCTCTACCATCAAACATATAAGTGATGGAATAAAATTCAAATCATCCATATGGGGATGTGAGAAGAGTAGATTAGCTTCTTTGCTAATTTTTAGGAATAAAATTCAAAGTATTTCAAATGGTTTACTTGTTCTCACTTAAGAAGCAAGAGGGATATGCTACATGGACGAATTTGGGACCGGTCCTTTGACGGTCCCAAAGTTTCGTTCCCAATATCACCGAACTTTGGGACCGGTCCAAGGAATCGGTCCACTCTGTCCATGTAGACTTTCTCTCAAGAGCAATCCTTATTTTTCTCTTTAAGCCAATGGCATCGATACTTCCTTAATTCTTCTCTCTCAGCAGGCTCTTGACTTGGTAATGTGAACTAACAATAATGGTTGGAAGACATGAAACTATTTCAAATGATGAGGTTATCGTTGCTTCCATTATAACATAGCAATAGAATCCATCAATGTGGGGGGCCTCTTATTTTTTGAGTTGAATTCAACGACAGTTTTTTTTTCTTCTTTTCGCTAACGGAGGGTTCCCAACCCTTTAGGCTGGACTAATCCCTTGAGTCCAGGAAAAAGTTGGTAAAATCTATAAGCTCTTTAGGTGGTAGCAACTTAGGTAGACTAACATTCAGTCAGAGGGGGGAACCGGAGATCGATTGCAGGACTTTAGCTCCGAAATGAGATCAATCGTGGTCCTGACTACTCGGCAACCCTTGGGTGGGGGTTAAATTCAATGACAATTAATGGTTGGATTGTGCTAATTTAGAATAATGTCAATTATAAAGATAGGTAAATATGAAAGGCTCAGATTTATTTAAAAAGTGACGTAAAGTAGATAATTAAGGGGCGCAGCATAAAAAATCCATATCACGAAATGAACTGAACTGGGCGGTTTGGATCGGTTTCATGTAGGATCGGTTTTGGTCAATGGTTGAAAATCATAGAAACTGCCTTACATTGTCAATTATCGATTTGAACCCCACGATTAACCGCTTTAAACTGAATCGACCGCAAGTTAACTTTGAGTGTTGAGTTCTGACATTTTTGTCTTAAGGGAAGCGCTTGTATGTTCCTACTTGGCATGTTAGCATTGTTTGATGAAAGTTCTATCAAAAAGTTGTGTTTTTTATGTGTGGTTTTTGTAAGTATCGAGGGTTTTGGTCCTGACTAAGAGAAAGTGAGGCCCATCTAAATTAGTTAAAAATTGGGGCTACATTCCACTTGAGCCATCTTGTTGCGCCCCCACCCCCCACCGCCCCAAAAAAAAAACTAGTTCCTTTTGCTGTTGAATTTATTGGTCTGGATCAAGCAAATGGTTCCTGGATCAGAGCAAAGGCAGAGAAATAGGTACGTGAACCTGGACCATTTTGTTAGTGATAATTTTACTCAGAAAATGTTTGGAACTGCTTCAGTCATCGAAGCCTGAAAAGTTGGCCGAAGCCTAGGCTCTGCCGTCCCATTCAATCACGCAGCCGAACTGCATGGTGGAAAGATTCATCCATCGTTTGACTATGCTTCTTTGGTTGAAACAAATTATGAAATATATTTTAGTGTTCATTACAACTTCTCCTTATTTCATTTGATGGACCGAGTTTGAACAAAATTTTTTATGAAAAAATTTAAAAAAAGACAAACAAAAAGATTGTAATCGAACCGAACTGAATTGAACCGGTTCAATTTGGTTTGAGCACATGGGCACTTCACTTGATTTGGAAAAATAGAAATCTATGAATTTTGGCTTGGTTGATAGTTTCCCTCTAAACCGAACCACAATGTGAACCCCTCCAAATAATGCCAATTCACGTGTCTAGCGAATGTCAAGAGCTTGGCAACAACTATAAGCCATGAAAATACGCTTGTGATAAAACCAATGGATAAATAATGTCTAATTAGAATAAATGAGCATTAGTTCCAATCAACAGTCCTGTTTCTTGTGTGTGAATGGATCTTGGATTGATCAAGCTAGGTCCCTGTATGAAAAGCTCGCAAAAGAGTGTTTGCGGAAAAGATTGGTTTTGACAAATCACGAATCCGTTCCGTTGCCATCCTGAAAAAGAGTATTCTTATCTTGGTATTTTCATCGTAGCTGTAGCTGTACAGCAGCGGGATCAAGAAAAATGAAACGAGGAGAAGAGATGAAGTGTACTGTTGCAAGATGAAGCTGGTCAGTTTCTTATCGTTTTCTATCTATGAATCAAATCCCTCCAGTTTCATCACCCATGTATTATGATTATATTTCATCTTCAAGACAAGAAACTTGAAAAGCTGCTTCTTTTTTCTTCTTCTGATCTGTTATGATGATAATTTGTAGAGAGAGAGTCCTCAGAAGCGAAAAGACAAGGTTTTTATTGTTGTGGAGCTGGGTTTGCAGGGGACAGGCCATTGGCTGCTCTCAAATTGTTGGAGAGGGTTAAAGAACTAGACTATCTTGTACTTGAATGCTTGGCTGAGAGGACTCTTGCTGATCGTTTCCAGGCTATGATGTCCGGAGGGGACGGATTTGATCCTAAAAGTATGTTGATTTCTTTCTTTGTTTCTTATAAATGGAGAAGTGGGTGTCGTTGATTTTGATGTTTGGATCCCAGAAAAGTTCATTTGAGAATTGAATTTTGCCATGAAACCGCATTTCAATTTCTATTTTCCTGGGTGAGTTTTAGATGGTGGGGCTTTGATGAAAAAATTGGTTTGTTTTCAATACCCAGTTGTTAATTCATGTTAAATCTTTGAAAGTAAGCGTTCCATGTGTTATTGATTGAAGAAGGTTAACCTTCTTAAATGTAGAAGTGGGTTTTGGACAGCTCAATGGAAAGTGATATCTCCTTGAAACTGCATTCGGTGTTCTGTTTTTTTGTGTTAACAATGATCGGATGATTAAAGCGGTCATTGAATTGTTTTTAGGGTGCAGTTGGGAGCGCACCCAAAATAGAAAAATGTTGGTAAGTTTTGGCATGATGGACAGTTGTTAAGATGAGAAAAAATTTGTCCTGATTGGTGATACATTAGTGAGCACAAGCAGCAGTAACTGTTGACTCATTTTAAATTTTAAATTTTTTTTTTTTTTCTTCTGTGTATTTACAATCTCAAAATCCTAATCTACTTGGTGAGCTTCAATATGACAGTAACCTAAGTTATACTTTCCTGGTTTCGATGACTGTTCAGTTGTGGATTGGATGACTTTGCTCTTGCCTTCAGCTGTGGAAAGAGGAGTTTGTATAATCACCAATATGGGTGGTGGTAAGATTTTGCTCAGTCATCACCTGCAAATATCTATTATCTATTTCCTGATCTATAGCTCTCTTTGTCCCTGATATTATTGACATGTTTGGGCCTTTGTTGGAACTTGGAAGTGGATCCACTTGGTGCACAGAAAAAAATCCTTGATGTAGCAAGCGGTCTGGGGATTCACATTACTGTTTCTGTGGCGTATCAGGTTTCTCCAACAGAATCAGGTGGGTAAAAATTGTTAAAATTCTAGTTCATCGAATCTGAGGTGTTAAATCATTTGAGTAAAAGCGATCATGTTTTTCTAATGATCAAAATTTTTAAATGCAAGGAATATACAAATATCTGATGCCTCGCATTTGAGTAAAAGCAATCATGTTTTAGACTTTTAGTGACCCAACGGGTTGGTGTATCATGCCCACCTTGGATGAGAAGATACATCAAAACTATCCCAGAGTGGAAGATCGTAGCCATATGATTCTCCATTATCCCCTTGACTTGTCGTCTTTTGCACCTGATCTTCTACCTGTTGGCTAGCAATCAAACTATCACAGGGTTGGAATCTTATCTTCAGGGGTTTTGAAACCCTCATCTTTGTTAGTGCATTTCATTATATCGGTATGGATGATGGCATTTCATTATATTGGTAAATGGTCTGGATCACTTTTATGATGACCATGCATGTATTGACATTGTTCAGTCCGCTGAGACTCGTGACCTAACAGTTCCTTTATGTTCTCTGAGCACTTCAAATTTTCGAGGACTTAATGTTAGTACTTATATACTCAGCATCCAATGCATCAAAAGTTGGCATTGTGTAGTTTAAGATGCATATCATTACTTTAACATCTTATGTCCACACTAAACCAGTCCCTCTTGTTGTTTATAGTAATTTCAATTGGTTTATATATATTTTCAGGGTTGTTGTCTTCTATTGAGAGATCAAATACAATGGAAGGTGTAAGGATTTGTTACTCATTATTTTTGCTTTACACTTTTTTTTGCATCCCAATTAATAGGACAATGATATGGGCACTATCCTGCACAGTTTGGGAAATTCCATGGTTTCATCTTGAGCATTCTGCACTGCTGGGCCCATAGTTCAGTGGTCCAGATAGTTCATCTGGTGGATTCCATTGTTGGCAATGCGTAAGGATTCTTCTTGATTGAACAATCTCAATCCACTGGATGAGTGTTACACTAGCCCCTAATCATGTACTTTGAAACGATATCTATCCTATGCCACGAGTGTTTGTGATTAATGCATTTGATCAACTGTCATGGTTCATTTGTATTAACTTTGGTCCTGATCTTTCTGTTTTATTTCATGAAGGGTGTCAGCACATACATGGGAGCAGCTCCCATTGTTCATTGTCTGGAGAAGCACAAGTCACATGTCATGATTACCTCACGGGTAGCTGATGCTGCCTTATTTTTAGGTCCAATGGTATGGCAATCTTCCACTTTATGCTCAGTCATCGATTTTGATTTTAAAATTCGGAGTTTCTTGATGTTGGCAAAATATCCCAACATGCTTTTCATAATGTCAGAGGACTTAATACTCTTGAAAGGCTTTTCTTTGATTCCTTTGTAACATTACCTACATGTTTTGGTGTTCTTGGAATTTTACCTTTTCAGCAACATATGTGAAGATGATAGGTAGTTGCAATGAAATATGTTTCTTGGTGTAATTGTTTAAAACACAGTGCCTGACCATCTCACTCTACACATGCCTGACCATTTCATTCTACATGTCCCAATGCAAGGGGCTGTTTCCGGTTTCCATTAAGTCATTCTTTATTCCCATATTAAGGAACAATAGGCCTCGAAGGGCCATTTTTTTTAGCATAGAATACATAGCAATTCATGGTCAAACGGGCTCCACCGGAGGATTATTGGAGAGGTGAGGGGTAAAGGATATGAGGTAGAAATGTAGATACAGCCGCCAGCCCTCACTTGCCTAGGATTTGAATTACTAGGGTGGTGGCTTATTTGAAAATTGATATTGTTTCTTCAATTTTAATGGTTTTTGGAAATAGATGTCTTACAATTCCTATGTATTAAATAACACGAAACAAACGGGCTCTAAGTGGGTTTGTTGTTTGTTATATGTGATGACTGTGATTAGCTTATAATTATATTAGTGGACTAGGTTTGTTTTAGTGTTTTCTATCTTATGTAACACATATAAATATGGTGTGATGATGGTTTCCACTAATTTTGTTAATGGAGAGTAAAATTTGTTTTACAGGATTCTCGTGAAAGGCCTTCTTGAGGGTTTTGTTGGAACTTTGAATCGTTCATAGGGTTTTTGTAACCTGGGCATTTTTATTTTCATCTTTCCTGCAATCGTGTCAAGGCTAGATGAAGGACTTGCTATCAATATTCTAATCACAAGGTTTGCTTGCAAGTCCATTGTCCTTGGTGTAATTGCGTGGTTCCTAGCAGAAGCTAATGAATCAGGGACTTGGTTGTTCCAAGATCTAAAACTCAGTTAAGAGGGTCCAATCCAATTCATGGAAAATTCGCATGCTTGAATTAAAATATGGGCACTTAGGTTTGGATTTATTTGGTTTTGTTCAGATCGTTGTGGATCTAAGTATGTGATCTGGTAGTGTCAGCCATAAAAGCATTGATACTTGTCATAGTTGCAACCATGAGGTTGTGGGTTCAAGTCACTTCACCATTTAAAAAAAGAAGGAAAAAAACATTGAATATCTGTGTTGTATTACTCAGATCCTGGCCCAACATTATTTCAATCAGGTTCATTTAGGATCCCCTAGTCTGCATCAGACATCGTATTAGAGCTCTTACCTACTTAAGAAGTTCATGTCACAAGTACAGGCACTTCATTGCCACGTATCTTCCTCTTTGTTATTTTTGTGATTTCTTTCTTTGTTCTTTTTGTTGATTTTAATAAGATCACAATTTTTACCTAAAGGTAGATATCATTATTTCTAATTCGAACAAAAAATAATCTAACACCTTCCTTTTTCATCAGATAGAAACAGGTGTGAATCCATTTGTGACTCAGACCCCAAATTCCTTTTTAAATAAACATCCACATGGCTACATATGTTTTCTCCCCTCCCTGTTTTTCTTGTATTCTGCAGTTTGATACGTTTCTTTTTCATAAATGATATAAACATTTAAGAGATGCATGATTAGGTTTATGAACTTGGATGGAATTGGAATGACTTTGAAAAATTAGCACAAGGATCTCTGGCCGGTCACCTTCTAGAATGTGGTTGTCAACTCACAGGAGGGTACTTCATGCATCCGGGTAAAGTATTCATTTCTACCAATCATCAATGCAAATCTGTGTAGTGCAGCTTAGTTAATCCATGAAGAGGAAGTATATAGTTGCTCATTAGTGCATGTGGAGGCCGTGCGTAGTTATTTAGATTCCTGATCTGATACACTTTACCAAGGATGAGGTGCCCAAAAAATCTGGTAGAATGCAAGATCCTAACTGTGTGATATTTTGGCCTACTAATTTTTGAGTGCCCCATTGTTTCATTGTTAACTATCATCTTAGGCCACCGGTTGATGGTTTAGCATCTCCCATTCTGGTTGAGCTTTGCAAAATCATATGCCTTAATAAATCACTAATTTCTCACAGAATTAGTTCCATTGACTACTTAAAAGTCTGAGTAGTTCCCAGTTGCCATCTTGGCATTCTCAGTTAACTTTTTTTTTTTTTTCCATGTTTGTCCTATTGCAGGAGATTGTTCCAGAGATTTATCTTTCCAGAATCTATTAGATTTGTCACTTCCATATGCTGAAGTTGGTGTCCATGGAGAGGTATCCATAGCAAAGGCAGATGGCAGCGGAGGTGTTTTAAATTTTAATACATGTGCCGAACAGCTCCTTTATGAGGTTGGAGATCCCAGTGCATACATTACTCCTGATGTGGTAAATGGCACCAAAATATTGATTACTTCTGTACTATTTACAACATGAAAATTAAGTCGGGAAAACATTTTATGGTCGTCACTTTATTTTCCTTGAGTTATCAGTGACACTGTTCTTATTCCTGTGGTACATAAGTCTTCGTTCTGAATTGTTCATATGGTTGATCCCATCATGGATGGGTCGTAGCCGAACAATCACACTGATAAATAAAATCTTGGCCCAGTAGTGTTTCGGGTTGAGAAACGCCAATAGAAAGAACTTTGGTGGTTGTTCTTGCCTTAACCATCCATTTTTTTCCTCCAATTCAATGGGTAGGATTTTTCTTATTCTGATGATTTTTAGGCCATGGCATATGCATGGTAGGGTCTGTTGAATGTTTAGCTTTGAGTTGTTTACATGCACCAATGATTCCTTGGAAGAAGAGTGAATAATACTAAAGTCTTGTAATTGTTCACTAAATTTGTCTTTATTTTCTTCAAATCAGATTATAGATTTCAGAGATGTTTCCTTCCACCCAATATCAAACGACAGAGTTCTCTGTGTGGGGGCAAAACCATCTGCTCATTGCTTTCCCGAGAAACTTCTGCAGTTAGTTCCAAAGGTAACAACTTGTTTTCTTTTGCCTTTTCTTTTGTATTCTGAGAGGACCATATTTCCTAATGCATAAGTCAACCAGAGAAGTGAGCAACTTGACTTGTCTCAACTGAATTTTTAGTTGAATTACTTCTGGTAATCTTTTAGACTCAAGTTTGATGTAGGGCTGACCAAATGCAGGGAAAGTAGCTGTTTAATGCAGTATTTAACAGCGCATCCTTCTGCAAATTTTTTATATACACCTGTACATGTATTATATAAATATCATCTAATGCGTAATCAAGTCTTCAAGTTGACCTCATTTGGCTGGATTTAAGTGTTACTTTTGTTACTTCGATTATTGACCTCACCTGGTGTGCATGGGTGCATGTGTATGTGTGTGATGGTGACTTATATTGAGATTAAGAGTCTCAAGATCTCTCTAGATTTTAACAACTTAGCTCATATTTGGATGCCTTTATTCCATATTTTCGGTGCTAACATGTGAATCATTTTGTTTTTTAGGACCGTGGATGGAAAGGTTGGGGAGAGATATCTTATGGAGGCTATGGATGTATGAGGCGTGCCAAAGTTGCTGAACTTCTGGTCTGGGAATCTTCCTTCTGTCTGTATCATGAAATGGGTGAAACTGTAAATATTTTGCAGCTCACAATCTTAGTGAAACTTATCCTAATACATGTGGACACATGCACACCAAGTGGCTCTATTGTGAGTTGTGACTCAAGCATAGCCCGCAGATATGAGGGTCACTATTCCCACCATCCAATTAGTGGCCACCAACAGTGAGTGAAATTGGTTGGTTTGGATCATCCAATCAGAATGACTTTCGACTGTACTCCATGAAGGATGGAGCTCACAGTATGGATAATCTTGATTTGCATTCACAGGAGGGCGGGCCAGGTAAAACCCAATCCCCCTGAGGTCATAATCTAGAACCGCATACTTGCCCCAAATCTGACAACCCCATTAGCAAACCTGCTTCTAGTAGGGTGTCACCTGTTTAACCTGATCTGTTGCTGTCCTTAACTATGAAAATGATCTAATCGGTGATTTACAAATGGAAAGTTGAGGCAAACTTGAGCTAGTAAAACGGTAGCTGGCCATTTCCAACAGGAAAAGCTCACAGTTCTGTTAACCATAAAAAAATTTAGGCTATGCTTCATCTGCAGAGGCACGCTAAAAAGAACAAACCCGTTGGCCTTAGTTTCATTTCATATGTGGTGTTTCACATGCTTCATGGAGCTAAAATGCTACTTAAGATATTATCAGTTGTATGACAGATGTCGGTCAACACGGTCCAATATCTCATATGATTGATTTAATAGAAAACATTTCACCTTTTTTTGTAGTTTTCCTGAGTAAGCGGAATGCTTAGGGGTGATTCAGGTAAAATTTTAGCATTATAACACTTTTATTTAATGGTTACATGACTTGAACCTACAACCTTGCAGTTGAAACTTGAAACACTGAACACCTTCCAACTGTGCCACCATTTCGTACTCCAACTATTGGACCTTCTTAATTTGATTATGGTCTAATATGTTTAAAACTCAGAACTCCCGCTTTGAGCTAATTTGTTATTTTTGGACTTCTTTCAATTATTTCCACACTATTATCTATTATGTCTAATGTCTCAAGTCACCAACTTTCATTTCAAATCCATTAATCAAATAATAACTCTAGTTGCCTACTAAAAAAAAATCATCTTCTTCATTTGCTTTCAGTTTTTGTAATTGATACTTGAAATAATTTTGTACTTACATTCTTCATCAGGTGTTTGTTTCTATTATGTTCATGAATAAAATGAAACATCGACAGTAAAAAATTCTAATGCAACTTCTGCTTGCATAAGTTTTACCAAATAGAGTTGATGGTATCACCAAGTCCAACAGTTTAGGATCACATGGTGATACATGATCTAAATGACTTTTGAAGTTCCACTTACTGCCTATTAATATGATTCACAGAAATATGTGCAAAATATAGGGGCACAAACGAACTGAGTTGAGCTAAGCTTGACCAATATCGAGCTCAATTGCCTAATACATTGGCTCAAGCTTCAATCTCAGCTCAATTGCCTAACATATAGCTCGAGCTCGGCTCAAGGTCGAGTTGGGCTCGAGCTTGAGCTTGGCTTCAGATCAACTTGTCTAAGTCATGCATTTATGTACATTAGAAGCTGGGTTTGGGATTCATGTGAGGCTTGGGCTTGTATTAAATGTTAACTTAGTTGAGCCAAGCTTGAACTTCAGCTCAAATGAAGCCTTGAATCACGTCGAGCTTGAGCCGGTCGAAGCTGAACAAGCCCTAGCTCAAACTTGGCTTGCTTAGCTTATGAGTCGAGCTGGAGCTGAGCTGCCTGAGCTCATTGACAGCTCGCACAAGAAACCTTAAACCTTTGCCTTAAGTTTTAACCTAACTACCATCCATGTGGCGTGCAACCTAATTATTTTATACTTTAACAAGTAGTAACCTCCAAAAGTTTCAAGGCATTTGTGCAGTGTGTACTGTGTAGACATTCCCTCTCTTGTAGAGGGTGAGTATATAGGCTAGAACCTGTAATCGTTCATGCTTTTACTCTTGTGAATAGTCCCATTTCCACCAGGTTAGCGTTATCTGATATCTCATCAATCTAGGGTCCGCTAAAGAAGTTAACTCTAACTCACACTAAAGAACTCCAAGTTAAGAAGACAACAATTCATCTTTCTTTAACTGTACTATTCAAATGTCTGTGGCTAACATTTGTTTGTATACTTTTTTTAGGTAAAGTCGTGGCTAGAAGAAGTTCTTCCAGGAGTGAATGATTGCATCATTTCTTATATTATTGGACTTGATAGCCTGAAAGCTACCAACCTATGTTCTAGCACATTACACATGAGAGACAGCAACGATGTAAGACTACGCATGGATGGTCTGTTTGAGCTTAAACAGCATGCACTTCACTTTGTTAATGAGTTTACAGCTCTCTACACAAATGGACCAGCTGGTGGGGGTGGAATCAGGTTAAAAGAATTCAGTATGTGATTTTTTTTCCCTTCTTTTTTGCTCACAAGTAACTGGAGATGGGCAAGTGTATCTGTGTACAGATATTTATGTGCATAGAGTATCACATAAATGATAAAAGATTTATTAACCTAAGACTTAGAATAAAATATCTGAAGAACCTTGTAGATGTGTCAAAGTTGGAGAACACCTAAAAATGCTGTCCTTTGTGCAAAGTATGAAACATATACCATACTGGTAAAGGTGTACCTAAACTAATGTGTACTCATGTGGAATGCATGCTCTCTGATGTAGATCCGAGTGGCTCGAGGGAACTAAGTGGGCCAAGCCAGGCCACAGGGTCCCACCACAAGTTGGCCAAACTAAGTACAAAGGCTTTTATTCAAAAAGTCCTTCGGCTGATATATATATATATATATATATTTGTTTGATTTAAGGGTTCACCTTCGTTAGAAAGGTGCTTTGATTAGCTGAATAGTCCTAGATGTAGTCTAAGTTTAATTATGAATTCTGTTTGGTTTCGTGTCATAGTTGTGCTAGGAGTTAGGGTACTTTCCAAATTATGTCAAGTCTGTGGAGTCCATTTGATGCAGGATGAGGGACTTGGATTCACACTTTCTGTAGATCCCACAGAATATCAAAGGGAGCCAGCAATGGAATCACCAAACAATTGTAGTGGCCTAGTAGGGAGATAGCCCATTCAAGGAACACAAAATCTGAATAACTATTGAATGTGTTGAAATAACATGTTTAAAGACCCTTTTCCCTTTATCAGGAGCTTTAGGATTTAGAAGCTAACTCACCATCATCATCATCTCAACATTGTCCCAATTATGGTGGGGTTCAGCTACATGAATTATGTTTTGCCATTTTAGTCCATCTTGGGCATAGTCGTCAATTCCGTTTTGTTTCGGCCAATTTAGGTTAGAATGTTCCAGAATTGGGCTGGAGGGGAACGAAAACTTCCCCAAAGACAGTTTAGGTTGACGGTTAGAATCAACAGAAATTAGCCAATGTCGCTCACCCCCTAAAAGGGGGAAAAGGTGGAAGAGAGACCTGCAGAAGGCGCTCCTTTGAAGAAGAAGAATAGCAAAGGAGGGACCGGCAAAAGGAGCTCCTTCCTCTCTCTCTCTCTCTCTCTCTCTCTCTCTCTCTCTCTCTCGCACATCTTCTTATCTCCTTCTCTTCTTTTTTTTTCCTCACCTTTTCTCTTCCTTCCCTCTTTTCTTTCCTATTTCCTTTTCTCTTTCTGTTCTCAATTTTTTTTTCTACAGGAATGAAAATGGCATTTGCACTTAGTCCCCCCCCCCCCCCCACATTAGCCTATGATACTTGGGCTCAATTGAAGATTCGTGGGCTCCGCAGTGGGGCCCATCTATGAAAATGTAAATCTTCTCACTCATATATGGGCCCTAGCCAAATTTCTACTATTTTTTTTTCAATTTTAGCCGAAGTTCTACTTTTTTTTTTCTTTCTCAATTTTAGGTATTCTTTTATTTTCTTCATTTTTCGATCACATCTTTTTCGGAATTGAACAACGGAATTGAGAGGAACGTCGGAACCTATGATATCTGGATACTAGTACAAGCTCAATGTATCCATGTCAGACCGATATGATTCTTGTATCAATACCCGATACTGCACCGATACTTCTTGCATATCATACTTACCAAGTCCATTATCTTAACATAAAAAAAATGGTAGAAAGGAATGTAAACAATGTTAATTTCATTAATTCAAAATTATTTGAAGAAAAAATCAGGACACCCGTGTCCATATCCGTGTCCTAGATTTTTAGAAGTGTAGATTCATATCCTTACAGTGGAACATTCCTATCTGGGCATCATGCAATGTTCCTTTTTTTTCTTTTTTTAAAAGAATCATGGAATGTTCCATTATAAGGCCAAATTGGAACATGGACTGGAGCATAATTAACAACTATGATCTTGGGCTAAATCCTTGGATATGTTGCACTTCTTCAGATCTATCCTTACCACTTCCATTTATATCCTCTTTGGCCTACCCATTTTCATTTAGAAGCTAATTATATTCAATAATTGGCCACTTGCTCTTTTAGGTATTTCTTAAAAAATAGCACACAATGACTAAAAGATTTCTTGCAAGAGATTCCTTACAAACATTGACTCTTAAAGACTTCTAACAAAAAACAAAAAACAAAAAACAAAAAACAAAAAACAAAAAACAAAAAACAAAAAAAAAAAAAAAGACACAGAAAGGACTCTTAAAGGCTTCCTAAATAAACATTGGATAATTCTAGGACTTGTAACTAATAGACCATGTGTCAAGGTGCAACCTAGGCTCCAAGCCCTTCTGGAGCACGAGGTGCATGTCAGACACCGGCCTAAAGTATTCCAGGTGCACTTCCAAATTCCAATGATGAAAAGCAATGAATAAACCTATATATTTGTGCTTTTTTATCGTCTATCATTATGCGACACCATTTTTATTTAAGTAAAATCCATTTGGCTGATTTTGTATTCTAAATCTACCGAGTACTGAGTACAAGACTATTCAGACAAAAGTTACAGAATGAGAAGAGGAAATGAACCACAGTACCAACTACTATGTTGATAATTCATAAATCAAAGCAATATATTAAACAAACAAACCAAAGTAAAATTTAAATAGTTCTAGTAATTAATAAAAATTTCAACTTATAATGTAAACCAACAGAAGTAAAATGCATAGAAATTTGAGAAAAAGTTGAGTGGGTGCCTAAGAGAAGAAAAATATATATCTAGATTTGAGGAAAATCATGCAACAATATTAAAAAAAGAATCAGTTGAAACAAAATAAAATAAAGATGAATGAGATCCAAAAGAAAAAAAAAATTCATATGCTGTCATAACAGTCAGCCGGATTTTTGGTGCTATAGTTAACTGGATGGTAACACTTGATGAAGGAGTACTGGAGTAAGAATGATTTTCTAAACTCTAGTAAGAAGAAATGGTTTTGTTAAACCGTGTTTCCATTCCCATGCTGCCAAAACATTGGACATGGCACTCATATATCCCTATACTAGAAATAGTTTTTAAACTACAAATATAAGGATGGGGATACACCACCCACTCCATTTCTCAAAATGTATAGATGCAAGTGAAAATGTATAGATGCTTTTTATTTTTACTTGTTGGGTCTGAGGTTCACAGTATACATCAGTGTTAGTCCCACATGGATACTGTTAGTGTCCTCGCTACCTCAGTCTTGTGTTAGCATATTTGAGGCCCCTGGTTTTGGTAATCTTTATTTGCAGGCCTTCATTTGAAGGGTACAATTATCGCTGAAAAACTGTTTTCGAGATTATCTTATCTCCTTGGGGTCCTTTAGAATGGCCTGATTCAGAAAACCTTGATCATTACTTGTATGCAGTCAGGGTCTGAGGCTAATTTGTATATCTTAAACTGAAGGTTATATAATTCCTTAGTCAAAAGATTCATGACTATAAATGTATAAGCTCAGTCTCTTGTTCTGGTAGCGTTCACCTGTCTAATGCTTGCTAGATGCTGACCCTTTCTTTATTTCTGAAATGCAGCACTGGTCACAAGAAAGAGATAATTCTTCAAAAGGAACTGGTAAGGGTTTTCTATTCCATGAAACTACGGCAAGTTCCATTCATATTTTCAAGAACAGCTGGGCTGTTCCTATTTTAGGAACAATCCAGACTTTTAAGCTATCAAAACAGTGCCCCGTTGATCTAATGTTTCCCAATGTTTGCACATGGGTAGGTCATGGGAAGACCTTTCTAACCACTAAACTCCCCAAAATTGCTGTGCTTCAAGGTCCCTGTCAGACGACAAATATGTATACTTCCAATTCTAGTACCCTTGGCTGATCTTATGTCCATGACAACTTCATTTCTGTTTACTGGTTTAATATCAGCCCTTTCACATTCACTAACCCCCAATAAATTAGAACTCACCCTAATTTGACACTAATCTGAATAATAACCACCAATCGGGTTAAATTTCATGAAAAATGTAACTCAAGAAATTGTTGGAATTTAATCTGATGGTAATTATACTTTAGGTTAGTGCCAAATTAGGGTGAGTGCTAATTCATGCCTTCATGTGGGGTTAGTAAGTGTGAGGGGGTTGGATGTGTCATGGGGTGTCTCACACAGTGGTAAAAATGTCACTTCTCATGCAAATCTGTGGGAAGTAACTCTCAGAGAAAATCAATCAGAATGGAACATCATGCAATGAACCTTGTGGTAGTTCAACAATGAAGTTCTTGGTTGAGTTCTCTACTGTGGTTGGATCCATATTTGAATTGACTAGTACTTAAATAGATGACTGTATCCTGTTTTGCAGGGCCCAGAAACACCTAGCACTTGACTCTTTCTTCATTACGCTGAACTGAACCCTGAATTTGGAACAACTAGAAAGAATAACTAATGGAAGGTTTTTTTCCATTCAGATTGATCGTGAATGTGTCTTCTGGCGAATGGAGGCTAAACAAACTGGAACCGCAAAGTCAGGTGGGCTAAAGGCAATTTACGTAGACAAAAAGAAGCCCCAGAAGGTTCATGGATTGCTTGTGTCATCAACTACATTGAAAAGTGGGCATGATGAAAGCAACTTTAATTTGCTCTCGCAGCCAGCGCCATCTGGCCAGAAGATCCCTCTCTATCAAGTAGCTCATAGCAGGGCTGGAGATAAAGGAAATGACTTGAATTTCTCTATCATCCCTCACTTCTCTCCAGATTTTGAGAGATTGAAGGTGATCGTAACACCCACATGGGTGAAGGCAGTGGTTTCAGCTCTTTTAGATGAATCTTCTTTCCCTGACTCGGATGCCATTGACAGGAGAAATGCTCAGATTGATGAACATGTAAAGGTGGAGATTTATGAAGTGAAGGGGATCCACTCTTTGAATGTTGTTGTTCGAAATATTCTTGATGGAGGGGTCAACTGCTCTCGTCGGATTGACCGGCATGGGAAGTGTGTATCAGATCTCGTCTTGTGTCAGCAAGTTGTGTTGCCTCCATAATTGACTTACCCAGGTATTAGTAAACCACACTTCTATTATTTTTTAGTGTGCCTTGAAATATTCATACATTTTTTCTTTTTGGAGAATTAGCTGACTCAATAGAGAAGAATTTTTTGCGGGGAAAAAAATCTGTCCCTTGAAGTGTGTGGCTTATCCTTATACATAGAAATAAAGAAACTGCGAACAAAGTGCTAAACAACTAAGGCATTTGCAGTTGTGTTGTTGTCCTGATCAACTTCCGCTTTCACCAAGCTATGTATGCCTTCTTCACTATCCTCTTTCAATACCCAGAAAAGAAAAGAAAAGAAAAAACCTTTTCTTACATGGCGGAAGCTTGGATTAGAGTATTTATCAGCGTCCTAAATCCATTAAGGCCCTTGGAGAATGCTTTCATGGCCCTGTCATGTTCAGGACCATATTCCCACACTAGTATTCCCAGAATGGCCTTAAAATAGCAGTGGTCCAGGACGATAAGGAGGCACTATTTGAGCCCTTGTTTAGCAGTACTGTATGCATTGTTGCAACTTGGCCTCCTACAAATATTAGTCACCAAAGCGAGTGATTGATCTAACTTCTCCTCTTCCTCCTCTTCTATCAACCAAATCGGCATTGAAGCATTGTTGTTGGATCTTGTAACTTGTTCTACTCTAAACCTGTCAAGACCCTAAAAAGAATGTTCAATGAATTTGACCATTGGAGACACTTTCAAGCCATATAATTTTTTAGAAGAATCGTGCTGCCGTCAATATGGTGCTGATGGTAACTTACACAAGTGGGGTCAACTTTTGTTTGATCCAACTCATCTAATATCATATATTCATATATGCCTTCCTATAATTAGGCCACTGCGGAAATTTTACTTAAGTAGTTAGAATGGTATGCAATGTAGGAATGACCATGTGTGATGTCGTTATATATTGTGTGCACATCACCCAGTCACCAGGGCATAGTGCTTTGGTTGAAGCTGAATTTAAGCCAATTCCTTTGCTAAGGATGGTGGGCAATAGGAGCAGCTTTGATCATGGAAAGGTGGGCCCACATGGTGTAAGATCGTTTCTCTTTTTTGCTATTTAGGTGTTGAGAACTTTAAGTGATTTTCTTGTTATTTTCAGATTGATTAGTACATTATCTCCCCTTGTTTTCTCATTGATCTGCTACTTGCATGCACCCCACCCCATTGTCTACAGGATTCTCGGGCAGAGAAAGAGAGACAAGTATGATTGCCACATACGGATATGGATATGGATATTGATATGGACATGGTATGACTCCGACTGATATTCACGATAGAAATATGGATTAGTCTATTCAAATCCTATTCATAACCTGGAATTTCGTTGTTCATATACTTTTTTTTTTTTTTTAAACTACAGAAAGATACTGTATCTCTTAAAGTATTCAGGTAAATCATACATGAGCTTGTCGTCTGTCTGTGCTTATCAAAGTTCACTTGTTCTTTTTTTTCGGTTAAACTCATCTGTATTCACCTGTTGGGAACTCCCACATCACCAAAGTCCTGAATTGGACATGGCTTCATATACCTGTTTGAACCTTTCATCCATCAGCTTAAGCTTTTGGGTTGATACATGGTTTATTACATGATAACAAAGCGGGTTTCGATTCCGTTGTTCTTGTATAACCCACATGGGTGTCCATGAAATCTGTTGGGCCTACATGTGAGGGCCTACATGTGAGGGGGAGTGTTTGGGCCTTCTACCTATCAGCTTAAGCTTTTGGATAGTTAGTAGACTAATTTGATTGAATCTAGGTTTGGCAATTTAAATGTATTGGTTTCGGATCTGATCAACACTTGCAAACCAACTCAACTCATTGTACTCCCTCCCACCGACCAGAATTGGTACTGAAGTTTCAGGTTGACATTTTCAACTCTGTCCCATAGCCAAAAGGGAATGGATAGAGAGATAAAGTGGAGATAGAAATTATAATACCAGCAGCAAAAATCATGGCCATAACTTCCAATATGATGAAAAGTGTGATAGGTCAAAGAAAGTAAAAACATGGATCAAAGTCCAAAGTAAATGAGAGACGTGGATATACTACATTTTCATCTTATACTTTCTGTTTCTTTATCTAATTCTATTTTAGAATGTATCTGTAAGAATATTATTCACACCCGGATTGTGGAGTGAGGCAATGGACTGATTCAGATATATATACGCTTTGATCCAATTTTGATGGTTGGTCTCCAAAAGGGAACTCATCTCTCTCACACCCGAACGATGGAATCATTTCTTAGTGATGCACAGGGTCATTCAATTATACTATATTAAAGCCGTGGGTCAATAAATTAATTTTGACCATAACTTATGATTTTGATTGAGTTATATTCATTCTCTATAACTTCATTTTGTAAGTTATATCCCTCAAAGACCTTGGAGCTAATTAGGGAATAGAAGTAGGTTTGGGGATTGGAATTGCCATACCATATTCTAGTATTACCTAAATATGGGCTTATCATGACTTCGAAAACTTGAATCCACATGATATCCAAGAAATAATGTAGGTTTCGATAAAGAGATGCAACATCATCAGCCCATAATAGATGGACACTACATTATCATCATATAATAATAACAAAATGGGAAATTTTAAAATAAGGCCTTAGGTTTTTGTCTAATTTCAAAAAAGGACACAAGTTTCAAAACTTTTCAAATTAGTCTCTAAGTTTTTCAATAAAACTTCAATTAAGGCCATTTGGTCATTTAAAGGTATTTTTTTATGGTATGTTCTCTTAATTTTTTTAAAATACCAAGAGTACCTTCATTTAAAGCCATAATATGGTTTTGACAGATACTACATTTAGCCGATCTATGTGGAAATGCTAGTTTTTCTTGATTACTATAAAACTGTGAGTGAAAAAATTGAAGAAAATATACAAGAAGTGAGGGGGGGTGGGTTTATTTCATTGATAAATAATTTGGGTAGTTTAAAAAAATTGAAGAAAAAAGTTGCCGAAAAATAGCTTTAAAAGGATGAATGTCCTTAATTGAAAACTTCATGAAAAACTTAGGGACTAACTTGAAAAGTTTAAAAACTTGTGTCCTTCTTTGAAATAAGACAAAAACTTAAGGACTTATTTGAAGTTTTTCCTAACAAAATAAAAACGAAACAAGATATTGATTGTACTACCAAAAGAATGATTAAACTCACATATTAAAAGAATGAAAAGGTATGGCTTGAGTTATTTTCATATTTGAGACAAGGTTGGAAAACTCAGCGAATTAACTCTTGGATCTGTCGAGTCACTTTATTTTGATAAAAGACTGAGCCAGATATATAGGGTAAACTCAATAGAGTCAAATGTAAATAATTAATACTTGAAGTTCCAAGTTAGCAATTTAGTCGTCGAGTTGACGTTTTCATAGTCAACATTTTAGAGCTAGGCGAGTTGAGTTTGAATTATGAGTTTTCCGACCTTTATTTCGGAGCCTACTTAGCTTTAATTATATACACTATTTAATAAGCCTATTTGTATATTTGAAAATTTATTTCAAAGCTCCTTTATTTGATTATACTATTGCACTCCAAATCATATTTTGAATTTGGATCTGAAACCGGATTCCTCTTTTCAAGTTGAGATGTCGGTTTTGGGTACAACAGTTCTCTTTCAGATTCGGGTCGGGTTCTGAATTTGGGTCTTGGTCTACCATGATTCCACTTAGCTTGGTAGTATTTTGACCAAGAATGATCCAGTTTGGTTGGAGGCCCCTATTCAGTCTATTTCATTTGTTTAAGTAATTGAGGTTTTTACAAAAACAACCCCTGTATTTTCAAATAACTTCAAAATGCCCCAGTATTTTGCATTTTTACTAAAACGACCTTGATCAAATAATGAAAAAAAGTATAAGTTTTTATTGGAAAATGATAGAAATGCCCTTTCTCTAAGGTTAGCAAATCTCATAAATCAGCTCAAATTAGATGGGGCCCACCTAAATGCATTATGAGCAAGAGAGTTATGGCGATGCAAAGCCTTGGAAGCGGGTGAGGAAAATATGTAATATCAAGCCAATAAAATGATCCTAACCCTTTGTTTTAGGCCCTCGAGATTTATTTGCTATACATTGTGTAAATTCTAGTGATAAAGTCCAAAAAAATGAATAATGTCCAAAATGGATGAGAATTAGGATAAATTTTTCTATTTTGAGATTTATTAGATAAAGGTCTCGAAAAAGTTTGGGGAAAAAAAATCAAAAGTAACCACCAAGTTCAAGCCTAATACTAAAAATGGGTTCTATGAATTAAAAAATGAAAAAAAAAATTTCATTGAGTTTGTAGGGTGACTGTCAAACCGTTCCTTTTTTAAACATTCACACACCATCTACACACCTAAGGAGTTAACCAAGTGGTCAGGGCTACGGTTTCTCTCTCTTTTGGAGTTAGAGCTTTTGATATTGATCTCCGGTTCCCACTTTTCAGGAATCGAAGGTTGAGTCTACTAGTGCTGCCAAGTGGGGGCCACATGGATTTTATCTGGCTTCGCTGGGCCCGGAGGGATTAGTCTAGCCTAAAGGGCTAGGAATTCTCTCTTAGCAAAAAAAAAAAAAAAAAATCCATCGACACCTACCCATCTTCTCCCACCGTATTCATCTCTTGTAGGTCACTCATGTTGTGCTCAACTTCTGTTAACTTTAATCAAATTTTCAACCTTATTTAAGCTCTACCTTCATTTTCGTTGTAGGAACAGTGACCAAAGATGGGCTTTCACAAACACAATGGTCCAACATTATGAATAAGATTGGCCAAACTTAGAACTGTCACCTTGTTAGATTCAGGCCCAACTCACATGGGCTCACGTCAAAGCTTGACATTCAAGGCTTGAATCCATGTAGGGCCGACTTGAGACAATTTGAGGTCTAAAGCGACAATTCTTAATGAGGCCTCAAATTATCTTTTTATTTTTTATTTTTTTTATTTTAAGTTTTGAGCGTCTGGATTCATATTTTCTAATAGATACATTTATCTTTTTTTTATTTTTTGTTATCAGAGGATTCCTAACTCTTTGGTCTGCACTAATCCCTCCGGGCCAATAGGGAATCCGGGTAGGCCAACTGAGCTAAAAAAAAGATACATTTATCATTTATAAATTATAACTAATGATATTTATAAATAAAATGAGCACTAACTATAATAAACATACAATACGAACATGGAATTAAAAAAATCTTAAAATTATAAAACAATAGAACCCGATTTAGTGATTTATCGTCATTGGCCATAAAGATTGTAGATGTAGATGAATTTCGAATTTGATCCAGCTTTTTCATTATGAAAAAAAAATGATTTATATTTGAGTTAGTGGGTTATGATTAACATATATTATAATAAAGACTCACATATATTATCAAAATATATCCACATGTATTATTAAAAAGAAGACAAACTAGATCAATAAATCTTCAAAGAAGATTGCTTTTAAAAAGAAAAAGAAGTAATTATAGAGAAAGGCAATCTATGAGAGAGACAGAGGGTGAGAGAGTAAAGAGTACGTGAGATGGAAAAACATTGGTGGAAAAACATTTATTTAAAAAACTTCGACCCTGTGTAGAGAAAAAGAAGGATGGTATTTGTTTTAATGCTTTGTTTAAATGTGAAAAGACTAAGGGCTTGTTTGTCGAATCTTATCCGTATGAAATAGATATATAAATAATAGATCTGTATAAAATAGATTTGTGTGAAATAGATGTTTTATAAATATACCGTTTGGTAAGGAGATTACCTGTTTGTAAATATACCGTTTGGTAAGGCGATTACTGTTTAACAAATCAACGACCGACAACATTTTAGTAATTTTCTGAAGATCCACTTGGAATCAAAGGTTGATTTTTTGTGTCTTAGCCGTTGTTGGCCTTCCAAATATGATCAATGGTTCAGATTGTGATTATGGGGCCCACAATGTCGAAAAATTTAGATCAAACAGTTTATTTTTTATTTACAAAAATCTCAAGATTAAAGATAAACCAACGGTTGAACTTTGGACCTCTTGCCGTATTTGGCCTTATTAATCCTTCCAACGGATTAGATCATCGTCTTGGGTCCCAGAATGTGAAAAAATAGAAGCTCACGGTCACATAACAAAGACCGTCATAATCACTGTTATGTGCACTGTCTACCCGCTTCAGTGATTGACGTCGTTTTCAAATCTCATCATTTATGGTGCTTTCTCAAATAGAGGAAAAACGTCTTTATGAGGTTTGAAATAGATATTGGAATTGTAGTTACCAAACGGCCTTAACCCATTTTCAATCCGCTTTAAGAGAAGTAGACGTATAAAGTAGAGAAGCCAAACGACCACTAAGACAACTTTAATAAGATGTGATACTAATTACTATTATGGGGCGTTGGGAGAAAATAAACTATTGATAGTTGCTTGAATGCTTTTTTTTTTAAATTTGAAAAGATGATTTTTTATGTGCCTTATTTTTTAGGGTGCCTAAAGCAAGGGATTTTCTTGTCCAATCGTCGAGCCGCCCCTGAATCCATGTTTGGGGTGCTTTTTTTTGGAAGCTCTGCTTGTACCCAGTGAATCACCTTTTGTAACCTTCTTTCTTCCTCCAAGCCATTTCTACCTCCCCTCTCCAACCCCTGCCCCTGAAACCTAGCCCAGCCAAGGATCATCACCACCATACTCATTCAACAAGAAAAGAAACCAGTGTCCAGGTTTCTAGGATTGTAAAGAACAGGATATAATCAATATAAACTCGACAAACCCATTATTATATATGTAACAGAAACAAGATTACAAAGATATATACCGATCATCTTGATAATATCCACATTCGGAACGCATTGAACCGTACCCAAAAGACATCCTCTCATCCCTTACAATGAAGAAAAGAAAAGAAAAGAACTGACACAACATTATGTAACAATAACAATATAAAACAGAGACTGTACAGCACCCAAAGGACTCTATCATCATCAAATAGTAATCTTGGAAATCTTGGAAACTTGGGCCTTCAGTACAATGTGAGAGGTAAAAGATTAGGAACTGAAGTTGAAGCTTTCTCAAGAATCCGAGGTTGAGGACAAGAAGAAGAATCCTTGTGGTCGCATACCAAATTAAGATGGGTTCTTATAGGAACAAGAAAGAAGATCTTGGTGATGATGATTGGCATCGTCCTCTTGGATACGAGAGAATCCCCGCGACAATGACTTGTTGCTGTGATGTTCTTGTTCGCAAGAAACCTTGTAATCTGGCATTGGAATTCCAGGTTTGCCTTGACGAATTCCGCCCATCAAAACTCCATAACAGTAAACGGGGTCAGGAGTTGATCGAATACTTGTCACAGAAAAAAACAAGACTTCTCAAATGAACAGGAAAGAAGGTGATAGTCCCCATCTTCGAGAATGACGTCTGGAATTCGATGAGAAATTTGCTGCAGCTGAAGAAGCTCTTGTACCGTGAGATGAACCTCTGAGGAGTACATCATAGGATTTGAATCGTAGAAAGCCATTGGGGAAGAAGATGCAAGAATCTTGCACTGTCGAGTACTGTGAAGAATGCTTGAATAAGAGAGAAGAAAAAACAGAAAACCCAAGAAACGCAAGAGCAGAGTGAGTGAGAGAGAGAGAGTGGATGGATATATTGCAAGAGGAAGCAAATAGAAAGTATTTTATAGACTCAGGGAGATGAAACTGAAACAACTGCTTCGTGCATTTGACACTGTTTGAACCGTTATTAGAATCTTTTGGGGATTTGACATATTGCCCCTCTTAGATTTTGTTTTGCCAAAAGCATGACTGAGTGTAGGATAATGTCACCAGAATCTTTTGACTCTGGTACCCTTTTTTTTTTTTTTTTTTTACGTTTTTGCCCAGGAACCCATGCTATCATGGGATCCGGATGTAAAAACTCTAAAAGTAAATCACATAAAAGAACAGACCGTCTTTTATCTCTATTCCCCTTTTCACCTTTCCCTTTCACCCATTCCTTTTTCAGTTGTTCCAGGAGTCTGGACCTGCTTTGCAAAGAACTGCAACCATAACTGAAATGGGTCATTCTTTTCCAGTCAACAGATTTGATATCCAATAGTAGGATATCATACAACCCCCCTTCCCGCCTAAACCTAAAGCACACATTTACCATGAATTTAGAACTCTACTTCATATTTATCATATCTACTTGCAGATTCCTGAGTTATGACTCTTCTTATACTTTTTTTTTTATCATCCAAAGTTTATCCATTTCAGTCATCACAAGAGGTATGTGATGGGCTCTATATTCTCTGTGACGCTAAGCCATTGAAGATCACTAGCTTCTATTTAAAAGAAATTACAAAGAATGAAGAAGGAGAATGGATTGGAAGTATGTCTTCCTGCTATATTAGAAGCAAGATGGTAAGATGAAAATTAAGGAAAAACCATAAAAGAATCGAATAAGATGAACCTCAGTGAAAAAGGTTTTTACGCAATTATTTTTCTTTGTTTATTTGAGAGCAACAGGCTTTTCGTTCGAAAGGGAGAATGTGAAAAATATCTGGATCTATGAGATATCCTACGGTTGTGCGATATCCTATAAACCTAGGATCTCGTACAGAATTAAGAGTACTAAAATTATAACTTTCATAGCATTCTTTTTATCCAAATAGTTTTATGAAAATTATGTTATTTTCAACATTTTGGGGCAATTGTTTGATTTAAGAGCAGCCGTACTGCCATTACATAAAAATTAAAAACTCACCTCTTAATTTTTTCTCATTTTCTCATTTCATTTCATCCCTCACGCAAACGAACAGATTATCATCATTCTCATCATCCGATTCAGTGGAAACATGATCAACACCATGTCACGTGTGGCATACACTCTTCCATCATGATTTTCAATCGAATGGTGGGATATACTCTTTTAAGCCGAAGATTTACCATATGGATAATTTGAAAGGATGAGATTCATTTTAAACGGCCGAGATGATATCTACGTCTACCCCACCATGGATTTCATAGAAAAATTGTCACACGTTAGTAATAGCTGCGACAGAGGATCCTGGCTCAATTTAGGATGGTCGGCAACTCCGAACTCTCGCGTGTTGTAGGTTTCGTCAAAATTCGAAAGAGTCACTTGTGTTGCATGCTGCTTCTTCCCTCTCGTTCGCATTCTCTAGTGACTCGCGTAGATATCGAAATTCCGAGTTTGTATGCGTCATGGAAGAAGAAGACCAAATTCTTTCCTCTCATCCATCTCCAAGCCCTCCCCATCTCCTCCTCCTCCTCCTCCTCCTGCCGACCTTCCAAACCTCCTCCTCGTCGCTTCCCTCTCCAAAACCCTCGCATCTTCAAGCACCAGATTGCTCGATTCCTTCCCAATCCCCATCTCCCAATCCCTCGTCCTCCAAATCCTCCGCAAAAACTCGCTCACCCCATCGATCAAAATCGAATTTTTCCACTGGGCCTCTCTCGGACCCAACTACAAACACTCGGCGGTCACTTACTCCCAGCTCTTCCGAGCCCTCTGCCGTGCCGGCCGCCTCGCTGACATCCCCCCTCTCCTCCGCTTCATGAAGCAGGATGGCGTCGTCGTCGACTCCCCCACCTTCAAGCTCCTCCTTGACGCCTTCATTCGATCGGGTAAGTTCGATTTCGCACTTGAATTGCTCGATTACATGGAAGAGCTCGGGATTCGATTGGACCCAGATATGTATAACTCGGTTCTTGCTGCTTTGATTAAGAAAAGCCAGGTGGGTCTTGCTCTCTCGATGTTTTATAAGCTTGTGGGTGGTTCGGATGGGGATGGGAGCGGCGGTTTTGTTGTTCCTGATGTTGTTTCTTGCAATGAGCTGCTGGTTGCGTTGAGGAAAGCGGATATGAGGGAAGAGTTTAAGAGGGTGTTTGAGAAGTTGCGCGAGAAGGGGTTTCAGTTTGATACTTGGAGTTATAACATTTGTATTCATGCGTTTGGATGTTGGGGTGATCTGGTTCTTGCTCTGAAACTCTTTAAAGAGATGAAGGAGAAGGGTTCTTTCGCAAACCCGGATTTGTGCACTTATACCTCAATGATTCGAGTGCTTTTCTCGGTGGGGAAGGTGAATGATGCTTTGATTGTTTGGGAGGAGCTGAAGAGCTCAGGTCATGAGCCTGACGAGTTCTCTTATAGGACCGTCATCCAAGGATGCTGCAAATCATATAGAATTGAGAATGCAGTGAGGGTTTTCAGGGAGATGGAGTTGAATGGCTTCCGTCCTGATACCATTGTTTATAATTCTCTCATGGATGGGCTGCTAAAGGCGAGGAAGATGGCGGATGCCTGTCAGATGTTTGAAAAAATGGTTGACGATGGTGTGAAGGCATCAAGCTGCTCTTACAACATTCTGATTGATGGGTTGTTTAGAAATGGCAGGGCTGTGGCTGGTTACACGCTGTTCTGCGATTTGAAGAAGAAGGGACCGTTTGTAGATGCCATCACTTACAGCATTGTAGTCTTGCATCTTTGTAGGGAGGGCCAGCTAGAGGGAGCACTGGAATTAGTTGAAGAAATGGAAGCTAGGGGATTTGTTGTCGACCTTGTCACGATATCATCACTTTTGATCACGCTACATAAGCACGGTAGGTGGGATCGTGCGGAACGGCTTATGAAACATGTTAGAGACAGTAATCTGGTTCCAAATATTCTAAGGTGGAAAACCAATATGGAGGCTTCAATGAGAACTTTTCAAAATAGGGGTAAGGATTTTACTTCATTGTTCCCCTCTGATGGTGACCTCAGTGAGATCATGAGTTTCATGGATTTGACCTCTGATTTGAACACAGATGCCAACCTCAATTCAGAGAGTGGGTCGCAAGATAAGGTGAATTCATTTTCCGGGTGGTCGTCGTCTCCACACATGGATCGAATGGTGGATGGCTCTGAGCCTTTTAGTTCTAGCTTGTTTTCAATTTCTAGAGGGCAAAGAGTGCATGGAATAGGTGCCAAATCTTTTGATATTGATATGGTCAACACATACATGTCAATTTTTGTTGCCCAAGGGAAGTTGAGTGTAGCTTGCAAGTTGTTTGAGATCTTCACTGAAATGGGCCGTGACCCTGTAATTTATACTTACAATACACTGATGAGTTCATTCATCAAGAAAGGCTATTTCAAAGAAGTGTGGGGTGTTCTAAGTGAGATGAAAGAGAAGCTTTGTCCAGCTGATATTGCTACATACAATATGATAATACAAGGACTGGGAAAAATGGGAAAAGCAGATCTTGCCTCCTCAGTTCTTGATCAGCTGTTGAAGAAGGGTGGCTATCTAGATATTGTGATGTACAATACGTTGATTTATGCATTTGGGAAGGCCGGTCAAATAGATGAAGCTAGCAAGCTATTCAAACAGATGACTGCAAGTGGCATCAATCCAGATGTTGTCACCTTTAATACACTCATTGAAGTGCATACCAAAGCAGGCAGAGTGAAAGAAGCGTACAAATTTCTGAAAATGATGTTGGATGCGGGTTGCTCTCCAAACCATGTCACCGACACGACTTTGGATTTCTTAGAGAAAGAGATTGAGAAATTGAGATACCAAAAGGCATCAATTAAGCTGAAAAAAGACGATCTTCCTTAGAACCTTTTTGAAATATGACATCTATATGATTTGCATTCTGCTTCTGCTGTTTCTTGGAAAAGCATGATTTGTTGTCTTTGAATTACCTTCTTTTTGATAATTATTCATGAGAGAAGAATTTAAGTTGGAGAAAAGGATGGTTTTGTACCTTTTTTTCGTAATGGCAGATACAGAGAAGCAGGAAACGGCCTTTGATGGTGATCTATAGGAAAGAGGGGTGAAGTTCCTACAAGGAATGGCAGCTTTGACTATCCAATGGCAGATGCAAAGAAACAGGAAAGAACCTTTAATGCTGATAGAAGAAGAGAGATGTTTTTAAAGTGCACCCTCGTTTTCAATT